>CM021321.1:5383909-5403123 GCA_010645155.1 Tigriopus japonicus
CCCGTGTCTTAATTAGAAAAAATAAATTACAAAAATAAAAACAGAATTCAAATACAAATGCAGTATCGCATTCTCCCCTCAAAAATGGTCTCAGAGGATTTAGGAATTTCAAAATGATTTTTCCATCTCCAGTAAACACCGTGAGAAACAAAACATTCGTTCTTGGCTCTCAACCAAAGTCTTTACATTTGTGGGAATACTTTTTTGGTATCACTCAACGTTTCAAGGGCCAAACTCTTGCTCCGATCGACACACTCTTTCATGTGCGTGAATTTGTCCTTATTGAAACATCGTTCATTGCAGTATTTGGTCACTCGACAAGTTTGACAAACGGGAAACTCAAAGTCTTCTCGACGACAAAAAGCGCACCGACTCAACTCAAATGTCGGGCTTTTTGATAATGTGGTACATGCCTTCTCCACCATTTGATCCAAAAGCTCCTGGAATTTCGTCTCATTCCGGTTATCAACTCTGAGGGAGGGCAAATTAATGGTTTTGTTTAGGTCGTTATCCTGGAGCTCATCTCTCCGCACTTTGACATGATGAGAAAGAGATTGCAAACCGCCCACATATTCCAGGGCCTTTTCCACATCAATATTTGGCGCAATTCGAGCAACTTGAGATTTAGTTAGATTCTTCTTAATGGACAACTTGGGACCACGGGATGCGCATTCTTGAATTAAATCGTTAACGGATTGAATAAGCTGGATCTTGGCTTCTTCTGCTTGGCGTTTTTCTTCACGTTCTTGCATGATTTTTTCGGTGAACTGAAGGACTTCTTCGAGGTTCGTGTTCCTTAAATCCAAGTCTTCTGAGCAATGTCCGTCAGTTTTATGATTGTTGGCAGTGTTTCCATGATAGATTTCTGCTCCTCCTCTGATTATCATTTCAATGATTACTTGCCGAGGGAAGAACTTGCCCGTAAAAATATTTCCATGGCGTTCGAATTCCAGAAGGAAGCCGCCCAATTTTGGGTTGGAACCCGAATATGTGGAGCTTTGGGTTAAGAAATCACTCCTCCGCGGAATCACTAGCAAAGGAAACGATTTTGCCTCTTGTGCCACGAACTCCAACTCGTTGGTGAGATACGTGAGCATGGGATCTTGTGCTTGCCGGATTAAATGCAATTCAATGGGAACCATCTTAGATTTGCTTTCTTTGGCCATCCTTCCCAGTACTTTTGGATTTGTCCATGACGTGATTAACTCGTGGGTAGGGTCTTCCGAATTAGGAGACACTTCCTCATTCATAAAACAATCGACAGACATTGAGCTCTTGGATGAAACTATTAGGAACTCCCAAACAGCCCTCTCTTGATATCCAACCGAGATATTGCCCACAAGCTTGGAACCGGTAAACGATGAAGACAATTTTTTGCTAAGGCACTCTTGAGCATGCTTCAAAGTTCGTTCAATCGAGATCTCGAGCTTTAATGGAACCCTTTCCTCTCTATAATATCGGAGAGACAGACTGACATTGTCCACATAAATTGTAAGCTCCTTCATTGTTAATAAGCAAGTTAGAAACATGTCAACTTGACTGAAGGGCTCAATCTTGTTGAGAAAACGGACATCAAATTGGACTAGATCGTCAGGATCGGTGACCCTTGTGGGAAGCACTGCTGTGGGTTTCGCAATCATAAGACTTTGGTGAGGGCTCATCATCCATGAGATGATATCACGTACGGCATAATCATCAGTGGAGGGCCATACTCCCTCGTACGAAATAACAACCGGTATATACCGGTTAGTTATCCACAAAATTCTCTCATTTTCAACAACAGGCGCTGGTTTTAAAGCAGACTTGGGCACAAACGTTAGTTTTTCATGAAGGCAAAACTGAGAGAGTTGTCGTCGAGTCTCAATCGGAATAAGAATCAGCGAGAGCTGGTCTTGGGCAATAATCTCAGCCAAATAAAGATCATCCCTCAGAATAGGGTTCTCTTTCGAATCCTCTACGTTTGGGTTCATTCCAATGATCATGTAAGGTAGATGTAGAGGAACATGCATAGGTTTCAAATCAATTCTCACTCGTTTCAAAACTGGAGTTTTTAGTTCCGAAGGTATACATATCGCCTTGGCTTTCTCGGCGAGGAACTCGTCCAAGGGAATCATGACATCAAGGATTGACGATGTTTTTGATTTCAAGACGTCGGTATACTTTGCAAATTCTTCTTCTTGGGGTTGAGTTTCCCGGATTAACATGAACACAGGCTCACTTAAAAATATTCCTTTCACTGGAGTAAAGAGACAAGGTAGAAACATTTTTGTTTGAGCTTGAGCGAGGGAGCCATTAATCGCAGACTGCTCACCGTTGTCAATGTCTCTGAGAACGGTGGCAAATAAAGACTTAAGCTTGGCATCGTAACGGAGAGAAAGTATCAAATATTCATCTTGCGTCCTAACATTGAACCAGACTCCGAGCTTTCCGTTTGATCGGGCAATCCGTAAAATGACATCTTGAGTGAGATCCACAAATCTCTTACTTGACCACACGGGTGAGATGATGGCCCGATATGATGCCACTTCTGTCATACTCTCTGATAGCTCGTCTGTTATTGGCATAAGAAAAAATATTTGCTTACTTATAGTCACTTCGTCCAAAATCGAAATGCTCTGATCCCCTATCAACCAAAGTTGAGTATCAATTGATTGCCAGGAAAACATGTTGCCTGTCCCCACAGTTCCATACCAGACCACACGATTATGAGACAAGGCGAACTTGGGCTCAGGGGCAAACCATTTTCTGTCGAAAATCTTGTCGAGAAAATTGAACGTGTTCTGCAACACTACCACAAAGTGTCCATGGGAAAGATCTGTTCCGTGACTCTCTTCGATTTCAAAAATGCTCTTGGATTCGTCCACAACAAGAGGTTCAACCAAGATGTTATCGGCCTCACTTTGGTCTTCCAACAAATTAATGAAAACACTTCTAGGCACAAATTCTTCAATCCCACTGACATCGAGAAGGTGTCGAACCCATTGACGAATGGGCTTGTCCTTCGTGATGAGGAAAAAATACTTGCTCGTTTCACGGTCAAACTCTTCTTTAATCTCGAAAGTTGCTCTAACAACGTCAAAATGCCCATCGAATACTTCCACATTGTCGATGTATCCGAAATCTTTCCACATTTCAGGAATGTCTACCTTTAAATGGAATTCTAATTTGTCTGGACCCGTTGGGTAACACAATCGTTCGTTGGGATTGAAGCGCGGGGGATTAGGTTTTCCAGGCAAAGGCAAATAGCGAACTTTCATGACTGTATCAAAACTGTCGATCATCTCTCGAAATTCTCCGACCACAGCATCACCAGGACTTTGATTTAATGTTCCCAGCCGGACAATAACGTTGCGATCTTCATGTTTGTCAGTTTTTAAGCATATGTGAAAGAACACTGATGCACAATCTTCAATGTCACCTATGAAGTCTAATCTCTTTGCTTCGGAAAGTCTGTGAAGAAACGTGTGATAAATGGCCGCTATTCGAACGGCTTTCAAGACATTTTCAATCTCTGCGTCCTTACAAGGTCGTCGCTTGGCAGACTTTTCGAATTTTGTAGTAGCACTTTGCAATTCTTTTATTCCTTCAATGGAAAAGTGTACTTTCAGGTAGCTGGAGCACACCTCCTGAAATGTACTTGATCCCATGAGGAATTTAAACATGTCAGGAATGATGAAACCGATGAAGTGAATGCCATCCTTATATAGGAAAGCTCCATCAGCGGTCTTGTTGATGAGATCCATCCCGCTCGTCAAAATGAGGCAATCATTGTCCATGAAAATCCTCTGAAGATCTTCCAAGCCTCGAGATGTTTTTGGTTTTAATTCGAATTTCCATCCGACCTTATAAACAGAATATTGGAAACACTTGTTGGGCGCAGGGAAAACAACCGTTGAGCTGGAACGAAAGCAATACTTCACAGCTTGGGTGTAGAAATCTGATCCACCCATAAAGAAAGGTGTCTTAAAAGTGGGGCAGATCTGAACCGTCGCAGGAATGGACAGCTTCTCGTGAGCAAACTTGAATTCTGGAGCCAACTCGGGTTGTTTGGACCAATACAGAGCTATTTCTGCGACAGTTTCCATTTTTCCTGTGGGAGTTTGTTGAATATCTTTTAACACTCTGGCACGGCATTGACCAATTGGGCTGTCGGGGGAAATTGCTCCAGACTTTAAACTGACAATTAGTGGTTCAGTCGTCTTCGTTAGATGTTCTTTGGTGATCATTTGGATTTCGCTCTCGCTGAAGGAGTATCTAATTGTGTCAATAAGATATAGACATTCCTTTTTCGACTTGTAAATGATTTTGGGATTGATCAGATCAACGTTATCCAATAGCCAAACATTGCTAAAACCTCTTAGCTGTCGATGGGTCATGAAATAATTGGTATCTAAATCAAGCCAAATATCGGCTGTGGAAATCACAAAGTCTTTCATTTCTTGAGAGTGAATGTTCAACATATGCTGAAAGAGAGGTTTGGCACTCCAATTCTTTGAGTCGTTATCGGTCGAGCATGCATCGTCGAGAGTATCACAAAACTTAGCCAAGGCCGGACTGAACGTTTTACCCGCATCCATAAGGCACGATCGCCCGCAGACAATAATGACACTTCGTTTGGAATTGAATATATCTGGAGGTGAGCCCCATGATGACCTGGGACGAGAAATCCATAAAAATTCTCTCGGAAATAAGTACGGCACTCGACATAAACCGTACTCAACGGGATACACCACAATTTTTACGGGAAATTTCTTGCCACAAATCTCACAATGGTCAGCATTCTCCAGTTTTTTGCCCAAGGAGCGACTCATAGCCACCGTGTCAGGGTCGAATCTAGAAGGCACTGGATAATCAAAATCAGCAAGTTCTAAGGTCGGCTTCACGCCACCCAGAAGCCAAAGAGTCGAAACAACCATTCTGAAGTTGTACACAAAACTCTCGATCCAAGGAAAATCTCCACTTCCAACCTTGAACCCATAGGCCAAACCGGAGGTGTACTGAATGCAGAATTTATACAACCCCATTATCATGAAAGTCATGGGAGCAAATGCCGATAGCATGAGTCGGCCAGCTATATTATAAAGATCTTGTCGAAAAGGGATTATAATATCGATCAGATCAGGTTCACACCGAGATTGTTTCATATCGTCCCCAAGTAGACGAATATCCAAGACTTGCGTCACCATTTGGGCATTCAACTTCCAATTAATCAACATCAAAAGCTGGGCCAATTCTTCAATCTTTCGACTCTCAATAGAACGCGACTTATGTTTTTCAATTATTTGAACCATCTCTTCATTAGTGATGGTGAGCAAATGAGCAATATCACTCTTGGCTCCATGTTCGTTCCGTGTGAGGTCATTGAAAATGTGCATGGTGGCCTCTCGTTCGCCCTCAACGTCGCTCTTGATACCCGTTCGAAATCCATGGCAAAGCAAGTGAGCCGTAACCTTGAGACTCATGAACCACGCGGGCTTGATTGGAGAACTAGCCAAGATACCAGGCATGAGATCTTTGACATGATAAGGATTGGCGGGATCCTCGTGAAGACCAAAATATTGGGCATGACTCGACAGGATGGCTTTTTGGATAGGCGGTAAATGGCGAACGGCTACAACCTCAGCCATGATCAAGGAA
The DNA here is from genome assembly GCA_010645155.1 of Tigriopus japonicus. Lineage (NCBI taxonomy): Eukaryota > Metazoa > Arthropoda > Copepoda > Harpacticoida > Harpacticidae > Tigriopus > Tigriopus japonicus. Next base: position 5,389,547 of record CM021321.1, read on the forward strand.
ACACTGAATCAAATCAATCACTCGGGATAATATTTCTTAAGAGCATGACAGGACGGAGAAACCAGTATATTCCGTTTGATAGACACGAAAGTTTGTTTATTGTAGTGTTGGTGATCAGAGTTGCCAGATATTTTTGGAAGACTGTTGTCAAAAATAAAGTTTTTTCCCTAGCATAGTGTAATGCATCATAACTACATTTCTGCCAATTGAATCACGAAGGTTGCATTTGAGCCAGAATGGCCGCGCATGCTGACGTGTTCTTAAGGGCCAAGTTCGACGGCTTGAGTTCGAATCCTGTTGGGGATAGAATTTTAGCTGTCGGGAGATATCCATTTCCATGATTCTTTGACAAGTTGCTCCTCTAAACCATGTATGTTTCAGAGTCCTTAACAAATAGATTTTCAAAATTTTACGTCTAAAAATAAGTTTACTCTCCCATTTTTCTTCAAAATTTCTTGCTTTCGAGGATAAATAGTTGCCCAATTTTCATAATATGGCATCAAAAATCGCCATCTAGCAGCCATGGTTTTTGTTTCTTAGCAATAACGAATGACGTCACATAATAAATCAGCATACCTGCTACAGTGTGACTAACCACTGCGCTCCCTATTCTAGATCATGATCCAAAAGGACATTAGAGTTTTCCTTAGCAGCTTTTAAGTTTTTCTTGTGCTAAAAGGTGGTTTTTGCTTTTTTACTGTTTTCAAGGGAGTCACATTAAAAGATTACAATACTTGCATTCTAGAAAAAATTGTTAGACCAAAAGCCAAGAGCAAAACAAATAAATCAAGAATACATTTGTGCTCTATTTTACATTGAATTAGGTCTTAACATTCCACTCAAATGATTTGTTGACCATATTCAGGTTCGCATTGCCATAATTTGAAAATTCTTACTTTCGATTTGTATTTTCTGTAATTGAACAAGTCAAATTAAGAAACCAGTGCGGATATGGGCTGCTTTTGTTGGACATATCTTTGCCCGTTCTATGGTTATTTTGATCGAGACAATGTTAAGGCAACAAATTTTGAACGAATAATAACATTACTGTAATTAATTACATTTTTCTGTCGTGATTTAGTAATGGCATGAGGGGAAGCTTCAATTGTAATGGGTAAAAATTTGCCATCATTAACATTTATTTTTGAGAATTTGATCAAGTATTGCCACACATATGGTTTTTGTTGCATTGTCACTGATTGACCAGATGTGACTTTACAGATGTTCACAAATATGCACTTGTAGCAGAAATGTACATCATATATGACCATCTGCTAAACCTGTGGCAATTCATTCTACCATAACATTTTATTCTGGAGTGAACTTTATATTTAACAATGACGCTTCTTGGGTAATACTATGTCACATTCAGAGAAAATCTTGATACTTTGAATAGGTATACTGTACTTTTTACCCAAGCTTATTTTTTAGAGTGGAATGAGAAATAGGCATTATTACCTCCCAATCCCAGGATGAGCCCCTTGACTATCATGTATATCAATCATAAGTATATCAATCAATGAGATTATTGATAATGTCTCGCAATAAATATTATTATTAGTGATTTTTTACTATGAGGCCCTTTTGGTCAAAATTACAAAATCCTCTAAATTTGCTCGCTTTGAAAATTTAATAAATTCAAAAGAGAACTCAGATTTTATAAAATGGCCTTGCAAAAAGGCCTGAAATTGAAAAAAGAATTCTTGTAAAAATAGGTAACATTTTAAGGGCTGCACAGTTTCTTTGACAATTAATTTCATTTTCAAGTAATTGACCCAACCCTGCTGAAAGCAAGTGTCTGGCTGGGAGTGTCATTTGTCGCCTTAGAACTCTAGTTGAATTGAGAACTAATTATGAAGAAAAACAAATTATTATTTTTCTTTGAGTTTACCTAAATTAATCATGATATCATTTGGGAGCTTAGAAAAAACCTTGGGATTTTTCAAACATATGTTGGGATTTTTGGGGGGAAATTTGGCCCGTTTTCTTGGGAATTTTGATTCAATCCATCTAGCAACACTGAAAAAGTTATTTTTTTGAATCAGCTGTTGTTAATTATGGACAGCTAACTTCTTAACCGCTTAAGCATGAGTGCGGACGAATTCGACGACCCATTTGCTCCTCAACCTCAATTGATAGTGACCCCTCAAGCTCGAGTTCGTTGTTCCTTGAGGGATCGGATTCCGAGGTTGGTTATGAATTCAAGATTTAAATGGGGAACTATCGTGGATTTAAAAGTCATCGCCAACCACAACCCCTCGTCATTCTTTGTGCATATCAAGGAGTTGCTCCCTCGTCTTGAGAGTTTGACACGAAAAATGGCATATCATTATCAAAATCCTGAGTTGTAAGTTCATTTTTAACGAACCTTGCTCAATGAAACGTCTGTGGAACGAGATTGATTTGCAGATTGACGATCAACTATTCTCTTCAGCCTTGCCAACTTATAGTTGCTTGGTCCTCTTCTTCTCAAACTTGGCGACGAGGTGAGGTGGTGGCACGTCTGGGTTTGGAAGAATATGAAGTGTTTCTCATTGACTTTGGGATTCACACAATTGCTTCAACCCATGACATGCGACACCTTCATGTGGCATTCAGCCATTTGGAAGCTCAAGTGGGTGGAAAATTTCGTCGAAGGAGAAGTAATGATGCATTATGTCTCATGATCTTGATAGGCCGTGGAATGCACTTTGGGAGGAATCATCCCATCTGAGGGAAGGTCACGTTGGTCTAAGATCGCACTCAAGAGCTATAGAATCCTGTGTTCCGGTGGCACATCGATTTTCATTGCCAATCGTTACGACTATCTGAAAAACGATGGGCCTTTATGGCTGTTGAGGGTCGTCGTCGGATCAGACAAATCGAATATGGGTATCGCGGTTAATGATGAATTGGTCAGGTCTGGTCACGCCCTGAGCCATTACCCTGGAGGTTACGGCCATTGTAACCAAATATTAATGCAGCAATTTCGAGACAAAATCGAAGAAAAGATCTTGGAGGTGAAGAACAGAAATTTAAACGAAGAACGCGCACCTATGAGAAAAAAGTGAATGAACAAGGTAATATCGTGATAATTTATTCCGGATACAGCTTAGTGAAAACGTGAAATGTCATTGCCACAGATCCTTGGGGATCCTTTTGAATGTGTAAGGCTCCAACTTTGGAAAATTCAAGAGCCTCAAGGGCACTCACGAGAGCAAAAGTCTGCCAACCATAATAGTTTGTCAGTTCAGCCAGAAAAGGGGCGGGTTTCCCTTGTCCTCCTTGACTTCTTGTGCTTGTTCTGGCTGCCTCCAATGTGGTTCCGTCTGTTAGTTGGTCTGTCCTACCATCAGACTCACTGACTGACTGAGTGACGATCCCACTGAACCAAGTACGATATTACATGCTAAAACCATGGCGAGGCTTGTTGTAGCACTATTGTACGGATCTCTGATTTTAAGTACTCCATAAATTTGGACGGGACCTCTTTCCACGCTCTTGGGTTTGATTCTGCTTGTTGTATATCTGTAGGCTGAGCAAGTGGAAGTTGCTTCTTAAGCCGAAAGATGAGCTAACTTGGTGCCGTCGAGAAAGTTGACTGCCAATTAGCTAGACACACGAATAGGAATAATCCATTGAAGCCAGCAAGACAAAGACACGCATCGGCTGAAGGTCTAGGTTCCCTCATTTTTCTTGGCTTTCAAGAGCTTGGTGTCAAAGTAGGTGCTCGAATGCGAGTTTCGGATGTGCACAACAGTTCATTTCATTGAATTGAAACTTTGGACCATAAAGCACCAGCTCATGATGTGTGGATTCGTCGTGCGATTGGGTGTTATTTGGTCAATTGTCCTAGCCGTTCTTCGTTTCAAATCTCGTGACAATGGCCGGAAAATAGGAACACTTTCGAGAAAAGCATGGCAAAAACTTTCAATTTCCACCTTTTCGAATGGCTGGAAATGCTCAGCGAAGGAAAACTTTATTGACGTCCAAGTAACTTCCATATCGAAATCTTTGTCCTTACTTTGATTTAGTTCTTGGCTAAATCGAGGTCGGATTCGTCAGAATTGTGAATGCAATGGGAAATGAGTCGAAAGTACACGTTCACGCGGCTATGCGCAATAGATAATACAATGTTCCGTCCGCTCTTCATTCTTTATGGCCTTGAGCTCTTCAAGTGCACATGACGGTATTACCTTTCTTCGGGCACAGCTGTGAAAATGAGGCCAATTTATCTGGTGCCAAGCCGACGATAACTCAAGGTCCGACCTCAATTTAATTCACTTGCGGTCTTATCTTCGGCTAAAACCGAGGCCGTTTTGACCGAGCCTAATCACAAGCCAAGGTCAATTTTCTTGACCTCCAGCTCTCATCGGGCTAAGTAATCGAAATGAGAGAGGGGCCTCTCGTCCACTTCATACATAAATCCATTTCTCCCATGCACACACTCACACATGCTTCCCGGACTCGAGCCATGTGTCTTCATTGAATGAAACCAATTTGCGGAAGGGAGGGGCCCCTTTTTGGGCCTAATTCGTATGAGATAGCCTTTTCCTTGTTCTTGAAGCTCAATGCTGCTCGTGAAGGCAAGCTTGAATTGGCAAACCTCACCCCCGAGGTGCTCCTTTCCATTCAATGGACATAACCTTTCCGACCGGAGATTGAAGGTTCATAGAACCATTCTTACTGGATGTCATTCGCGTCCACTACTGATTGAATTTGTGAGGCCAGCTTGTGCGTTCTCAAAGTTCGAGGATATCAGTTTCCGATTCTCGTTCTTATGAGACTAGACAGGTGGGTGGCCATCAAAGAGGAGCTGACTTGGATCCCGAAAGAAAACCAAGGTGAATGTGGGGCCCCAAACCAAGAAGTGATAGAAGTGGTGGTTGTCATGAGACGCTGAGCTTTGGAACTGGAAGATGCCAAGGAGACCTCAGAGTTACTTGGAAGTTTCTCTTGTGACGGAGCCACCTTCGAGGTTGGAGAAGACGGATTCTGCCCTAAGGAAGTAGCAGGAAGTTGTTGTTGTTGTTGTTGTTGTTGGTCCTCCCCTAGAATTAGAATGGGCTTTATCAGTATTCACACCCAATAGCTCAAGGCCTAGCTTGCATTTCCAGGAAGTTTCTTGTTTCTCCTAGCTTTGCTAATGCCAAGGCATGGTTGTTCTTTGGTGTACATCCTGATTTTTCCAATGCCATTTTCTTGTGATCGTTTCTTGGTTAGAAATGTTCAAAGAAACTAAAGATGTCTATCTGTCTATAAAGTACTGTACAAAAACTTAGTAAACAAGTAATCTCAGTGATTTTCCCAATAACATTCTTTGGAGGCATTGCAATCAGTACCTGACAAGGATTCCTCAATTACAGATTATTTCAAGTCAATTTTGGGAAAGTAACAGAGGGTGGAGCATTTCGAGATACAAATGACTTTTGGGATAACAAGGCACGATTTTGGTTTCACTTCAGAAGCTTCTTGTGTGGGAAGTCTTGGTCCTTGGTTGAGCCTTGGGTGAGGGATTAACTAATTTTGGATTCGCTTTGCTACCTTGTTTGTCTAGTTTCGAGGATTAACAAAGATCCATCTAGGTAACTAATACATTTTCATTTCGCGCAGAAAGACCAACATGGCTTTTCATTTATCTCCTACTCTGCTCGAGGTCGGTTATGGTCTTTCAAAATCCCGTTACCTTGAATTTGAAGTTCTCATCAAAAAAATCGGATCTTAAAACGCAGTTCCCCGGTCAAAGGCTGTGGCCGGTACTCAGAAGTTGGCTTAATTATGGCCCAGCGTCTCGAAATATACATGCACGAAAGCCCAGCAAAGGCAGAAAAAGAACCTCCAAAGTTCTGGATATTTGTGCACAAAGTTCCTCCAGGAACTCGAAGCGACGTTGCTAATATATAGGGCCTGTCATTGAAATATCTTTCACCGCTGGCCTGTCTTTTCCTTCCATTCAAACTAGATCCAAGAGTGGAAGTGGTAGACGAAGAAGAAAAAGCTGGTGTGTGTGTAACTGAGATCTAGGACTTGCCTACCATGCATGCATCAGCATCTCCCTCATCCATACTGGATGTTTGAATCTCACGCCCAGGCCTTTCGATCCGCATTGCCAAAAGGCCAGTATTTCTCAGTGACGACATTTGCCTCCAATCTATCTGCAAGACTGACAATCCAATTCCGATTGTCAGAGCCTTTGCATTGGAAGGGGGTAATTTTCTCAAAGATAACTGCAAATGTGGCCCCAGTTTTTGGCTTCGGGGTCGAAGTTGCGCGTTGTCTGAAGCAGGTTCTGGACAGTTCGCAGAGATCTTGTTGCCCCATAGGATTTTATTCGATTTCATGGTATGATCCCCAAGACTAAGAAGAATGAATAACCTCACTTCTTTAGAGACTGCTTGTATGATATTGCATTTTCGCCTCGGGGAGAAGCGATGGATGGAACGGGATAAATTGAATTTGATACTCGAAGAAAGACTTGTCCCCTCTCAAGTGTGCAATTGCTTTTCTTAGCAAGGTTAGTGCAAAAATGCTAACCCGAATTGGAGTTTTACGTTCCTTTGGATAAAGGCGGTATGCTTAAATGGTCCAACCTTACATTCATGTATCGCCGAAAGGCCCCACAATTGTCGGCGACAATAAATTGTTGAGATTCTTTTCTTTCTTGCTACCAAATTAAAGCCAGATTTGAATTGGTCAGAGTGACCTCGGATCCTCGAAAAGGTCTGTCGAGGTGCTCAATTTCGTCTTACCCTCATCAGCTGCCACGGCCAGGACTGTCCCATTGAGAACGTGTACGTAGACACTCTGACTTGGAGAGGATTCGGGTTGACAGGTGTAGCGGCCCGAGTGGTCCAGGTCAATTTTGCGAATGATCAGACGTGAGAACGAACGTCCTCGAGAGTCCTTCAGCAAATGTTGCCTTTTGGACGTCTCGCCACCGTCAAACTGGACAATCTACAAGGGGCCAGAACCAAACTTGTCAAAGTGAAACGGCTCGGTTCCATATTTTCTTTCTTTCACGTCGTGATCATACCTTGTCCTGTTTGCTCCATAAGATGAAGCCTGGTTCTTGAGCTCCGGCAGAAACTGCACATGTGACATTCAGAGTAGAGCCTCGATCCACGTAGATGTCAGGACCGCCAATGATTTCGGTATGAGGTTCTGAAAGTACAAAATGAGAATAGTTTAACCTTTACCACAGTTGTCTTTGTTTGGAATAAGCAGTGAAGGTGAAGGTGTTCCATACTAATTGGTCGACGAAACAACTTACCGACTACATCTAAATAGATCAATCGAAATAAAGACACTGTGGTTTTGCCGGCCACTTGACATTCGTAGAAACCGGTGTCATTAATTCCCGTGTGCATGATTCGCAAGACGAATTCCTCTGTTCCAGGAGTGTGGAAAGCCTTGATCCTCTGATCCTTGATATTGGTCAAGTTATTCAACGCCAGAAGTTGAGGGATTGGGTAGAAATGACGCAACCATGTGACCTGCAACAGCAATTTTCTTATATGCACTGTTATCAATATTCTCTAGACATTTCAATTCTATGTTATTAGTTATGTTATGTATTCTATAAGATTGCCGTTCCAAAATTCAATAAAGGAAGAGTGAGTGGGACTTTAAGGGACCATCCATCATGTTGCCTCATCGAAAGATAAGCGAGTTCGCGTCGCCATTATGAAACATAATTTGCCTTGATACGATCTTGAGAAATGTGTCTACCACAACAAGGCCGTCGTTTCAGTGCTTTACTCTGTCCTCTGCTTCTACGAGTGCGTTTTCGAGGTCAGTCTCCCTTTCTCTCAATCTCGTGAAGAGAAATACAAAGGCTGAGCTCTAAACTCGATCGTGTTGAGGGTATGAGGTAGTTGAAGTAGAAATCTTTGAAAAAACGGTCACTGAGTACGCGAGGTTCATTGCTCACTCAGCTCTATGTAAAAAGTTCCTTCACTTTGGCCGAGTTGGCAGTGACCGTTGTTCTGCTCAATTTCATTGGGAAATTAACGTCCCAGAAAGTTGCTTAAAATACAGAACCGGTCGCTAAACAAACCGCCAAGTCTTGATCACTAGTAGAAGCCCATTTCCGAATCACGTTCTTGCCATGAAAGTCGCTTGATGGAAAGGGGATAATCTGAAAGACCTCGATATGTGAAAAGGTCGTAGATCTCCGCTCGTGGCCTCAGTGCTGACGATGGGTCTTTCCGGTCAGAAACGTCATGGATGCCAATGATTTCGTCATAAGAACACTGAAGGCTAGTTTGCTAATAAAGAAAAGCTATGACCTCTACAAGCGGAGCTTTAATCAAGACTAAAATCTTGGATGGACAGTCAGAATGTAAAGTAATATCAATGGATCGTTTTCAAGAGCATTTGGAACATTGGAAAAGTTTTGTACGGCTCTCGGGAGAACTTTTGAGACTACGAGCACGAAGTGCCAAGTTTGCATTCTTCGAACAGAGATATATTTAACTGGAGTTCTTTTCTGACGGCCGTTGCTTTAAAGGCTGTTCTGTATATTTGCACCCAAAAGTTTTGAACAGATTGCCAATCCTTCAAGTGATCTGTTCCATTTATCGGCTTGACTCGTTGATTGGTTTGTGTCTCGACGAAAAGAGGTTCGTCTGTCAATCAGAACTACTCGCGGTGGCGAAATCGACCAAGGTCTTTTTAAAGATCGAGCGAGGTCTTCTTGTTCTTGTTCATTCCACTTCAAGAGGGTTAAGATTGCCAGGAGGAAGTCCTGTTCTTTTTTTCCAATCTCGCCAGATATCAAAGCCACCAACGACGAGATGAGAAGAAAAAGTGGGACTTCTTCCTACGAGCAGAGCCTTGCCCAAGATTGGAAGAGAGCGAGGAGACAAGTGCACGAGTGCCTTCATTCGTCGAAGACCTGACTTATCTGAGTTCGGGCAGCGAAGCAGAAAAACTGACACTTCAAACGAAAATGGAAATTGCGTCATTAGGCGCTCAATGTCCGGCTTTGTATTAAAACTTGTAATTATTTTGACGAAACTGTAAGTGAGTTTGTATGGTGGATTTAGTGGACTTTAAGTATTGCAGTTTGAGGCTTGACCAACCCAAAGCCAAGTAGTGGGTTTAAAAACCTCATGTTTGCTGAACCGTCTCTAATCAATAAAACAAATGCTGGAGTGATAGTTACTGCAGTTTATTTTAGTTCCTTGAGAGATTCATAGAGAATTCCTGCATTTAGAGGGAGTCGTTTTAGTGGAGCCTCTCGTACAAAGAACTCAAGAGAAATGACGGTTGTCTCATATCTTCTTTTTCAATTCAGCTTATTGTCACAACTATCAACTGTGACTTCACATCGGGATCATTCATTTTTTGGCTTGTTTGATTAATTTAGGAAGCTGAGAAGTTTTTTGAGATCCATAACACGTCCTAGTATTCTTAACTTATCATGAACACCTCAAAGAGGTTTTCTAATTTTAAGGATTTTGATGCAAACTTTCATCCTCTTTCAAGGTCCTTGAAAGATGTATACAACTAGGCCCGATAAATATATTGCACAATTAGAACATTCCTTTCAATATGTTCTTTATAATGCTGTACAGGGGATTAAATTTATGGACTGAATTCCTTTAAACAAGAAACAACGTGAAATGTTACTAGACCGATTGCTGAAATATCCTGTATTTTTAATTAGACCTTTAAGCGATGGGGAAGTTGCTGAAAGCAACCTTCAGGCAAATGCGGAAACCAAAATACAATAAAACTTGGAAACTGAAATTGTGAAGTGTGAAAATGTCAATTTCAGCCCAAAAATTTAAATCGTACTGAAACAGTGGTAAATCAAGAAGCTAATCTAGCAAGTTCACTAAAACGTTATATGTGGCCGTACTTCGTTCATTGTGACCTATTCAATTTCAACTTTTAAAGTGTGTTTAAACGTTATCGTTTTGCCTTAATAGAGGCAACTAGAGCCTTTTTTACTGTTAGAAACGATAGTTCTTCTTATTTTCTGGTTATTTTGATACTTTTGGTATTCGCCATGGCTTCACCCGGCTTATGTTTTAATCTTTTTAAAGAAAAAATGTCTTAATTGTAACTTTCTCAAAATATTCTTTAAAAAAATTACAATCTCCTTAATGTGCTATCGGAATGCGCAATCCGTTTAAACAATGACGTTTATGCAAATATCATTTTCCAAGGTTCCCAAAAGAGTAAATGACGAGATGTAAATATCCATATATGGCGCGTTTAGAGCTCATTTCATCCTTATCAATTGAATATTAAAGCGTGATTTCATCTTGATTAAGCCAGTGCTGACGTGAGTCTTCGGTGAGAGTATAGAGGAATAAGCTCAGAAAAAGCCAAAACTATGGATGACGACGAGATCACCGCTTTGGTTGTGGATAATGGTTCTGGAATGTGCAAAGCCGGATTTGCCGGAGATGATGCTCCCCGAGCCGTGTTTCCATCCCTCGTTGGACGTCCTCGACATACCGGGGTCATGGTGGGTATGGGACAAAAAGACACCTATGTTGGTGACGAGGCCCAATCCAAACGTGGAATCCTTACCTTGAGATACCCCATTGAGCACGGAATTGTCACGAACTGGGATGATATGGAAAAGATCTGGCATCATACTTTCTATAACGAACTTCGTGTGGCTCCTGAGGAGCACCCAATTCTTTTAACAGAGGCTCCCATGAACCCCAAGGCGAATCGAGAAAAGATGACGACAATCATGTTTGAGAGCTTCAATGCGCCAGCCATGTATGTTAGTATTCAAGCTGTTTTGTCGCTGTACGCTTCCGGACGAACCACAGGTATCGTTATGGATTCCGGTGATGGTGTGACCCACACCGTTCCAATTTACGAAGGCTATGCCCTCCCCCATGCCATGCTTCGTTTGGACTTGGCTGGACGAGATATGACTCATTATCTCGGCTTATTATTGACCGAAAGAGGTTACAGCTTCACCACCACGGCCGAGCGCGAGATTGTCCGCGATATCAAGGAAAAATTGGCCTACGTTGCTCTTGATTTTGAACAAGAAATGGTCACGGCCGCTTCTTCTTCAGCGTTAGAGAAGAACTATGAGCTTCCTGATGGACAAGTGATTACAATCGGCAATGAGCGATTCCGATGTCCAGAGGCGCTTTTCCAACCTTCATTCCTTGGTCTTGAGGCGAGTGGCATCCACGAAACTACGTTCAATTCTATCATGAGATGCGACGTAGATATTCGCAAAGATTTGTATTCCAATATCGTTTTGTCCGGAGGATCTACCATGTACAATGGGATTGCTGATCGCATGCAGAAAGAAATCACTCACTTGTCGCCACACTCCATGAAGATTAAAATCATTGCCCCGCCAGAGAGGAAATACTCGGTCTGGATTGGTGGCTCGATTTTGGCTTCCTTGTCTACCTTCCAACAAATGTGGATCTCGAAGCAAGAATATGACGAGTCTGGTCCATCTATTGTGCATCGAAAATGCTTCTAATGTCCAAATCAATAGAAACAAATTGTACTAAAGTACCATACCGGAATGTGTGATTAGCAAGCAAAGAATAGAAAGACAACCATGAAGTATTTTTAAGAAATTTTAACTTTTCGTGAACAGGAATGCAGAGAGTTAATTTTGGAATTTATTAACGCTTCTGATATTATTAGGCCAAACCGTAAAATAAGTCAAAAAAGTCACGGCCAACATATTCACTATGAGAAAACACAGGGTGAACTAGAGAAAAGTAGCTTACTGACCCAATCAAGAAAGCAAAATGGGGTCAAATTATTTTGGAGGATGGGGGTTTACTAGAAATGTAGGGTGTTTTTGGCTTTTCATATTGTTCGACTAGCTAGCATGGTTCTCAATGCAAAAAATCGTGATCGAGGATCGAGTGAAACTATCTTGTTTTGATAGTCAGGAAAATGTCAAATTAAATTTGTTCTATTACTTTGAAATTGAGGGAAAGGTCACATTCTTAATATGAATGAAAGTTTAAATTATTCAGCTTTGCAAATTCTATTAAAAACAAAGTGCAGCTGTATCTGAAAGATAAGATTTTCTTTAGGGTAGGGAAACAATTTAACGATTTTTTTTCTATCTTTTGCTCCGAAAATCAGATTATTTAAAGAGTGTGGAAAGAGGGTCCAACGCAACTTTTTAGTCTGTCTACGTTATGTACAACAGAGGTCGGCAAGCAGTGGGCCCGAGGTAAATTTTGGTGGGCCCGATTGTTGTAGGGGAAGTCGTGGTGGGCGTAAAATTGTGGGCCCTGCTTCACCCTTCATGAATATATTGTGGGTTTTATTTCGTAAAGTAGTCCCTAAAATAGCCCAAGGGAGAGAAAATGTTTTCGAATTTTCTGTTTTAGTCCAGGAGATCAATCGAATTTTCCAGTGCAAACTAATGAATTTGCAAAGGCATTGAAGTCCTAAAAAAGTGATTTGATTCATAACATTCTTTGCTTTAAAGTTTATCCCAATAGCATTGACACAATCAACAATTGCTATGAATGTACCTGTGCTTAGCTATAAATACCTCTGAATCAGCTATGTCTATGGCTTAGCCAAGTATATATTGTACATGCATGAATGTATATAAACATACATGTATAAATATTTAATCAAACTTTTATCTTAACTACGTGAATGGAAAATGTGGACAAATGATCACAGTTGACAGAATACGAAGATGAAAAAAATGCAATGCCATCATGTCCTTTATCAATCATTCATGCCTCGTTCAAAAGACAATGATAACAGATATATTACACATGGAGCCTTGGTAAAACCAATTTGAGTTTTAAGCTTAACGTGGCAGAATTTTCATGGGGAGTTTCTTGATAGCAGAGATCTGAGAGCAGATTAGAGAGCATTTGGGGGAGAAAGATGGTTGCCCGCCCATTTTTTTTCTGGTATTTTTTAAACCGCTTTAAAATTTATAAAGAACATTAAAAATATTAAAAAATGTAAATGCTGATGCGTTTTTCAGTGTTTTTTTTTTCAAATTAATAAGACCTTAAATACAAAAACATGATACAAGACTGTCAGAGATACAATAAGATAACAGAGTTCATACTTTCAAAAACTTTTTTAAAACTCGCCTACGTATGTATACGGGAAATCGGACATGATTGCTTCCTTTCAAGGACTGTTTCTTTTATGTTTTTTTAAAGATGTTCTATTAGGAATTTGTGCATGGATTAGAATCTAAAAGAACGTGTTCCGATTGTAGAACTGAACCCATATATTCAATGCTTTACTTTTGTCAGCACTTGTATGGCCTTCTAACGATTCATAAATTGTATTATGGACTTATTTCATACATCTACACAAGTTTAAAGTCTCAAAAAAGTCTCTACTGACATTTAAAACAGAATTCAGTGCCAGGAATAGATTTCACTCTGGAGACGATTTCCCACAATTGGCCAAATAAGCCCACGCATCCTTAAATGTTTTGGATTATAAAATAAATGCACTTTTACATAGTCTTTTAAGTTAAACTTTTTTAGTGATACCTATCATGAAATTGACTTTTTATTCTCATGTTCATCCCAAAATTATTTTCTATTTTTTTGTAACTCAGGTTTCAAACCATGACTAAATACTTTCATTGTTTG
>CM021321.1:5403205-5468872 GCA_010645155.1 Tigriopus japonicus
CTGCATCCACGGCCCTCCCGCACGCAACACGGACTTACGTCTCCCCGACCAAGGGGAGGGAGAAGGGCGAGGTCCTTCCGCCAATACTGCGGCTACTACCGGCTGTGCCATGTAGCATGGTCGAGTGTTGGTGAATGACTAGATGTTTATTGGCTTGGAGACATAGATATTTATAGGGGTAATAGATGCATTGTCGGGAGGGGCATACTGGGGAGCAGGATACTACAAGGCTTAAATAAGAGCCAGCATAAGTAAAGAAACTTTACCGGTCGGAAGGCCTATTTCCGGCAATCAATTTATATATCTTTCCCGGTGCCAGCAACATTCATTTGATTTATTCATGCGAGATTTGATCTTTGAAATTCTTTAAACCTTAATTTGTCCTTCAAAAAGTCCAGTTCTTCTATTCAGATCCATCTACTTCAAAAGGAAAAAAGATGTTCCAATTTGATCAAAACTGTCGAGTGCTCTTTGGACGTGTCCGAGATCTTCGAATTGGCGTGCAGCTTTTTGTGAGACCCACCAGATCCGTCTTGTCAAGGCTGGTTCACTATTCAATGCTCTTGCATAATTGAAGTGTACTGACTCCGGCAACCAAGAACGTTGCTAAACTGCTTATCTAAAACTAATTCCAATAGATACGCTAAGTTCTGGTTCTCGCAACCTGACCTATCAGACAGAATCGACAGGTTCCATCGTTCGTTTGACTGACAACCATTCGATTGGGTTGAATAAGAAGCCCAATCGGATTGACTTTCTCTTTTTGTGGCCAAATGCCGCAATCGAAAAAGGCTGTCCAATGGGGATAAACTGGGATTCCAAGAGATTCACACCAAAGACAATGGCTCTAGCTAAAAGGTGAATTGAAGTAATCCAAGGACCTCCCCAAAGGACTGTTATCTAGTCATCGGACTTCCTTGTCTTGCCTAACAATTCTCGAGCTAAGCGCGTACATACACTCATTCTCTATGTAGGTAGAGACACCATTGGGCTCTATCTGTTTGTGTGTGAGTGACTACCAATGGAAATCCATTGCTAATCTGATTTCACCACGTACCGAATGTAGGATGCCTGGGTACTCAACATTTGCAGGGTGTGGTACGAGAATGCAGAAAATATTCAAACCGTTGGGATACACGCCTTTCTTTCGTTTCGAAAAAGTGTGGAAAACACTTTTTCCAATAAATGGTATCAAATCCGAAATGTTTTCAGGGTCAAGGGGTATTTCTCGTACGGTAGGAATTTAAGGTGAAAGGTTTCCAAGAAAGAGAACAGAGAAGAAAATCGAGCCTGGCACTTCGGCATTACATCACCTTTCAATAGGGCAATTGAAATGTATCTGTGTTGTGTTTTTCCATGGAGGAAAAGCGTGGACAAGCCTCACAACCAACTCGCCCTGTACTTGCACGTGATTGGAGACAAAACTCGGGAGCAAAATTTGTTGTCAAATGTCTGATCTATTGTAGCTATACTGTTTTTATATTGTCGGATCTTTATAATTCAACATAGATGCACTTTTATTTTTGAATTTTGAGCGTTTTGTCTCTTTCCAAGTGCATGCACAGGGCGAGATTGTTGTGAGGCTTGTCCACGCTTTTGTTCAATAAAAATAGCACAACAAATGTACACTAAATTGCCTTATTGCAAGAAAAATGATTCATTTCATCAAATGATGCATCACTTGTTTGCACGTTTTTGTTACTTTAATGACATGGTCAAGTTAGAATTCAATCTCGAATTTGAAAAGTGAAAATTATGTGTGAAATGGAAGATTACAAATACAGCATTGTCAATTCTTTGTCCACTTAGAGGCATAAGAAAATATAAATGTGCCATTGAATAAACATACAGTACTTGAATACTTCACCGGAAGTGATTCTCTTCTGCAAGATAAGGGAGAACGAACTAACCATTAATGATGGTATGTTAATGAAGTGTGTAATTAGCGGGGGTTTCTTCTAATGACTCGTTCTCCTCAAGTCGAATCAGTTTTGTTGGTTTAGAATATAAAAGTACAACATCTCCCGCTTCTTTGAATGGAAGGGAATTAATGTAAGGAAATTGTGGAATTTTACAAGAAAATAAATGGTTTTGGGAAATTATCAATATCAGAATAACATTGCCATCCAAACCCATTACCCTTAATCGTGGGAGCGTCTATTCAGAACCAAGGAACGTACATTCACATTCTAACCCTATTTTCTCTACAAAACAACCTTACACCGCAACGTGTTCTCCCCTACTCCTTTTCTTGGTCGAAATAACCGTGAGTGGATGGATGCTTGTCTGGCTATCTCGAAAATTCAGTTTCGTCTTGTCTCGTGATGAAATCCTTTCTGAACTCTCAATCTCTTTGAGGGACCTTTTCACGGTGTCAGCTTAGAAGGAAACCCAAACACACACTTCTTTGCTTGGAACAACTTGTCCTCTGGCGTCTTCAATCTGCAGTGGTGCACAGGTCTAAGAAGCACAATGAATGAGTCCGACAGAGTTCAGGTTCGTTCTTTTGCTCCAACCACGTTGGAACTGAGTCGGGCCAAGTTAATGGCGACCCAGGGTGGAAACTTTTTAATTGAAAAACGAGACACGAGGATCGCATTTTAATTCTCCTTGAAAGCCTCGCAATTTATGAAGTGAGCAGACAGTTTACTGCATGTTTTAAGCGAGGTGCCGGGTGAAACATTTTCAATTTAAAGTTTACAATCTCTTAGGAAAGTGTAGATCCAAATGTTGCAGTGTTAATATGTTAAGACTTAGGTCTGGTTTGACAGTCTCTTCTTAGAGTTCTTTTAATGAATCCAACCAAGTTTGAAATAGCCGAGAACGACTGATGATGGAAAACTTTTTGTGCAAGCACCATTGATCATAAGTGTGCCATATCTACTCTGGCCAATCCAATGGAATGGATATGAGTGTTGTAACTACTTACGGATTTGTTGCCCACATTTCGGACAGTGCAATGAAGCAAGGCCGTTTGGCCGGCCAATAAGGTCACGTTTGAGCTGGTCTCCTTCTCATCGAAAAATGGCGGGGGTAACAATTCGTCCTCTGGAGATTGGAATGGGTCACTTTGAAACACATCTCTTTTCAACTGTTGCTTGAAGGCGGAGAATTTCGGAGTCCCATGGGCACCATGACGGAAATGGCGTCCACAACCTAGAATATGTAAAATACCCCATTTGTAATACCACGACAAGCCAACCATCATTGAACATTTTGAGAATTGTCAACAGCCTTGCATTTTCATTTTGAGTCCAATGCCAAAAAAGTAAGTGGAAAATACAGTTTCCAGGGGTTTTTCAAACAGCTTGAGTAGTAAAAGTAATTAGGGAAGTTCGAAATGTACAACACTGGAAAAGCGCTCTCTTTCACGGTTGTCTCCTTAAAGTTTCCTTTCCGAGTTCGTTCTTGGTCTGAAGTTTTCCTTCTAAAGCCCTTTTCCGGAGTGATCCCTTCTAATTTTCCGCAACCTTCACCCACATTCTTTGCTCCCCTTCCACATGTCCAATCTTTCAATTTTACCATGCTAAACCATCCCTCTAAATCCTTTATAATGACTTTACACGAGAAAGGTCTGGGGTTTCATATCACCCTTACAAGGGAGATGGGAATCTGGCGAGAGACCCAAGATATCCGAGCTTTTGTTGAACCCTTTTGACTTGGAACATGCTTCTCAAAAACGCTATTTCGCTTGGCGGGGAAAAAGGTGGGAGGACAGATTTCATTCTTCACAGTGAGAGGGAGAGGGCATACCATTTTGCAGGTTATTCTAATCAGGAAGAGGTATCAACAACGAAAAATCTTTCTCAAGAAGTCTCCCCCAGCAAACATTATTTTTTGTTCCAGATAATCCCCAAGTTTATTCCGAACCTTGTTTTGCCGGTTTGCATTTTGTCCGACGCACCGACGCTCGAAAGCCATTTTCACCCAGTTTCATTATGGAAATGAAGCGCCTTTCTTGCAGTTTTAAAACTAGTCCAACCGTAATTGTTCTGGCTACCCAGTTTTTGCCTTTTGTATTGATCCAAGACCTGACTTCCTAATGAGATCATTTTGTTCCCGAATAAGCCCCAGCTTCGATTTCCCCCTTTCTGTCCGCCAAAGATGTATTGTGTTCTGGGAATTCGTTTATTCTTCGAGTGAAAGTGATGCCACCTAATGAAGTCAGCTCACATCTCGCTCGATCCTCAAGGTGTCTGACACATCATCATTACGGAATAGGGTCCTCCAACCTTTCCTGGAACAGAATGGCTTTTTGGGATAGACCCAAGTCCGAAACGCAGGCCAGTATGGACATGGCCCACTGGGGAAACAAATATTATTCTTTTCCGAAGGATGAGACAACGGAAACTCGACTAGCACCATCAAGGACGCATCCCGATTCTCTGGAACGACCGTACAACCATCTTTTGCCTATGTTCAGTCGGTCGTCCCACATCTAGTATATATGTACGGAGCTTTGGACCAGCGAATCGGTCTTTTCTTTTTGAAATTATCTCAAATCTCGGGGCTCTAACCGGCTTGGGGACAAGCTGGTTGCAATAACTTCTGGTCCTCGTATGTACGTACGTATGCCAGGAGGGCACAAGGTTCAATCCAGGAAGTGAGAAAGAGTTAGGAGTGACAGGTCTTTCAAATCAGATCCTTGAGGTCCCTTCTACGGCAAACTCCCAAGGAGTCCTACCAAGGTTCGAGGTCGTCGTCGTCGAGTCTTCTTATGTTACACGACAAGGAGAAGAAGAAATATGCCCGTGAATCGTAATCGCACCTTCAGTGGATTCGCTGAAATCTGGGCTAAGAAATGTCCTTGAGTGAGAGCGCATCATTCCTGTGGAGTCTAATCTGGTGAGAAAGACGCAGCTTTTCAATGTGGCCTATCACATTCAGATATCATTTTCTCGTACTTCTGATATGGTACATACCTTTTTGGCAACGAGCGTCATGTAAGTCAACATTTTGTACCCTACGTTGTTCTTTACGTCGATTGTATGTTATAGCATCCAGTTAAGCGGGTGGGTTTTAGGGAATCATGGCCTCTTTATCTAGAGAGTTTATGACCACACTTTAAGATCTCATCGGGATAAGTTACGTTACCTTAACTTTCTGGTTTATTGTGGCTGCTTTAGGCCCTGTTACTTCTTGGGTGGCGCTTTTGTCGACCGTTTGTCCTTGACTTGAAAAGACGAATAATATGTGATATGGGACCAACCAGATTTTCTCTATGACGTGACCGTTTTTGTGAGGATCTCCTTAGGATCCTTTTGAATTGCCCCAAAATGTGTTTCATACTTATGCAAATAGTAAATACCCCGGGTAAAATGAGAACGAGGCTTTATGGCTGGCACAATCTTTGCTTTTCTTGCGCGTCTAGCCGCGTATTCTTCTTTGAAAAGGAGTCTCAGCCAAGAAGAGTTCTTCAGCAAAATATGGTAGAGTACATCAGAACATTGCACAGTACAGCAAAGTATAAGAGAACAGACGGTCAGAACAGAAGACTGGAGAGAAAGAGGGCCCCTTTTGTCTGTCAGTGAATATATCCGCATGAATGAATGTCTTCATTGAAGGTCCAGACCATTGTCCAAAATCTTCCTCATTCCAAGTTTTGATGGACTCTCTTTTTGCCACTCTACGTGCACATTAATCAAAGGCGAACGGGTTGAGAAAATGCAAAGTAGAACGGGTGATCGCGATCTATGAATGCCTTCCGACTCTTTCTTGCAAGTCTTAAAAAACACCTGGACTTGACGGATATCAAAGGAGTAATATCCTTATTGTGCATTCCGCCATGGAACCTAGCCCATTCACGAAAACAGATTTTTTTTGGAGTGCCGTAAAGATATTGGAAGCATGATTTTATCAAGATTCCTATAAAAGATTGCCCTCGATTCGCCTAATGATAGAGTACCCGCCATTCCATGGTCTTTCTTTCTCGGCTTGTTCCGTAGTTGCAATATTTCTGGAACACCAAGAGCTTTCCCGAATTCAAAGGCTTGCGAGAAACATTGCATTGAAACGCAAGTCCGGAAATTACTTGCAACTGGCCTTTTTACCACGTTTGTTGCCACTTTCCATTGTCTACACCTTGTCAGTGACACGTAACGATAGATTCGAGTTTAGTAAAACTCGAGTTTACATCATAACGCAAAAGCTAGGGGTTCGAATTGGTAAGCTATGAAATAGCTTGAGGACTTGATGACAAGCCTCAGTTTGTCACTCACGCTCAAAATTTAGGCAACAAGAAGCACATATTTGTTTTATGGTAGGACAGTGTTAATAGATGAATCATTTCAATTTACATCTTATTCTACAATTAACGGGAAGATGAGCATGACACCAGAAAGAAGATAAGTTTATTCAAGACATCATGACACTTTTAATTATTTTGGCTGGGCACAAACCATTAAGGTCAGGTTCTCACAAGCAATATCAACATTCGCTTGAAGGGGCCTCTTCAAATTTTCCCGTTCTACTCTAAAGTTTTATTCTTCTCAAACAAAAAAGTCAAGCACGGCTGAAGGCAAAAATGAAAGGTTGAGGCTCGACAAAACAGACCGGGAATTTAGGCTCGACCCATCACTGATCACAAGAAACATGGGTCGGTTTCGTTGGTACGCACGGTACGGCATGGCGCAGGTCACTCGCATAGGAAATCCCAAGTCTCAAATGCAGGTTTTGGAGAAAAATCGTGATCCTTTGGTCTGAAACCAACCCAAAGTGAAGAGAGTTGCACTTTGAAGGTCGCTGCCAAGTACACCACAGAGTCACACTCTAGCCCTCAGGCAAATTCTCTTGGGGTGTTTGCCTCGCAACCAAGCGGATGGCTAGACCAAAGGTTGGCAGAGTGGGATGTGGGATCTCCTTTTGGGTATTTTTGATAGTGTACGAAACTGGGTTGTACTCTGGTTGCCAAAGATCCAGATTTACAAGTAGATTGCTTCTTAAAATTGCAAATAGATGGGAGAGGAAACGGACGGGAACTCCGCTCATAACTCGAAAAGTTAGAAGTTAGCTGGAGAGATTCGCTTCCTTTGATCAAACCATTTATTTTTTATGCCATGGGCCACACCACCAGGCTTGCTTGGATATGGTTTCCAAGCGTGGAAATTGTACAATTTATCGCTCCCAAGTGGACAAGTTAAACTTGAGAACCGACCGGGCCACCGCCAACACACCAACCACCTTTATTTTTCAGTCTCCATCTACCTACCTATAATATGGCCAATGCGACCGATCTGACTTTGACTCGAGTGTTCCTCGATTGTAATTATGAGAGACCCGTTTTCCTAGTACCCGTAATGTAAGGAAATCAAGAGGCACGAAATTGAGTTTGGGATCGATTGTGGATCCTTGCGGTGGATCGATTGCCTTTGGTTAAGTGATCCGAAGAAGCGAGTTCTTTTAACTCAAAGATTAACGAGGCTTTTGAAAATAAACAAGAAAAAGGTCGATTGAGTTCCAGTTTCTTGCATTTCTTCCGATGAGTTTTTAGTTTTGAAATTGAATCAGCCTTAATCAGAACTTTCAGTTCGAAAGCTTTTTTTTGTTTTTTTGGTTACTTTCTCTCTCAAAATCACTATTATTGTTTATGTACGAGCATTTTAAAGCATTGCTTAATCGACCACATGTATCCAATAATTACTATTTGTTGCTGTACAAGATCCAAAACACTATTTGGTCAAAAAACAACCAATCGATGACCGCTATCAAGCTATCATTTATTTTAGTTTCAGGCAAATACACCGTGCGTCATTTAAATCCGCCGCCACTTTGAAGTGAATTCATTCATTATATGAACCGGGTGGTTCATAAAAAAACGGAGCAGGAAACCATGCCCGTACTCGGAAATGGTTGATTTCAGAAAAAATGTATCAAACTCAAAAAGATGTGGCAGATAACAATTCTTAACATTAATATGGTTATATTCCCTTTATGTTGCCTTATTTTCGATTTTGGCCAAATTTCAGAGGGGAGAAAAAAGTCAAAGTTGCGAAAACTCTGTTTTTATTCGAATCCACGCAGAAAAGGACAATTTTGAGATTTCTAAGGTTTGTTAAATTGCCTCTGAGAACTGTAAAGAATATCAGAAACCGGCTTATTGAATTTAGTTAGCTACAGCTATGAGGCTGCTGGATATCAGAAAATCCACAAAAGGCATCGATCGGACAACTTATCAAAAAAAAATGCTTCAGTGTATCTTAAAAACCAGAGGAAAAAAGTTTTTAAAGATTGGTCGATTCGTTTCCATGCCAGAGCTTTATAAACATGGCTAGTCTATTGCGGCGGATTCAAATGATGCGTACTTTGGCCAGGGATCCTCATCCACCATTTCTTGAACCTTGCCAGCCAGATTTGTCATCCATTTTGGTCCTTTTGTGGATTTTTTGGTTCGAAAAAGCCTCGTCGTTGTAGTTAGATGGACGTAATAAGCCAGTGTCTAATATAACTCAGTTTTCAGGGGTAGTTTACCTAGGCTCAGAAATCTCACAATTGTCTTTTTCTGCGCTGGTTAGAACGAGGATGGCATACCTTTTCAAAGCTTCTGGGAACAAAAATTCTCCGATTCCCTTTAATTTTCATCCGCTAATAGTCAAGGGCCAAGGGTTGTCTCACACCAAATTTCAGGGATATAGCTTGAATATTTATTGAATGAATTCACTACAAAAGGGCGGCGGATTGAAATAACGCACGGTGCATTTGCGTTGAAGCTTAACAAACATTCAAATAAAGAGCTTCTTCATAGCTTTTGATTCAAATCGTTGTTTTGTTCAATTAATATTATTCATCAACAAGGGTTCATTCATTTGATTCTTATTATTTAGATTTGTCGTTAGTTTGTGGCTAACGTTTTTTACAAATTGGGCTACGATGATTCGCAAGATCATTTTCTAAAATTCTACATAATTTACTGGTTGTCAAGAAATACCATCAAAAGTACGGAAAATAAAATTTGAAAATATCAAATGGTCGCCACCAAAATCCCCCGAGGAACAAGCACTTTTTTACCAACAATCATATTTTATGATCAAGATTCTAGTGTAAAATTCAAGACTGAAAAATGCAATTCTTACATTGAATAGAGATAATTATACAATCATCGTATATCTAATTACGTAATAGCCATGTTGATGTTGAGTTGGTATTACGAGTTTTTAATCTTTTCTGTTGGGTGCTAGGGACCACCGCCAATATTGAATGAATAGAGGTCCATAAAGCTATTTTTTCATTGCT
The DNA here is from genome assembly GCA_010645155.1 of Tigriopus japonicus. Lineage (NCBI taxonomy): Eukaryota > Metazoa > Arthropoda > Copepoda > Harpacticoida > Harpacticidae > Tigriopus > Tigriopus japonicus. Next base: position 5,412,434 of record CM021321.1, read on the forward strand.
TGCTTTGAGGCAAAACTCATGAAATCGCCAACGAAAAGTCATAAAATTACGGTTTTCTCACTTTTATGTGAATTTTGCATTCCCAAATACCCCAAGCTAATTGACTCTCTTCACAGCCTTAACCCAAGTGTATTTATTGGACCATAACCATCCAGAACCCTAGAAAAAATTTGCTTAGCCTTGAGCAATTTGAACTGGGGCTTACACCACTACGAAAATTGGATCAAAAGTTGCTAAACGAGGGGTGGATTTTATTGGACAAGAAAAACTGGATGTTCATTAGAACCGTGAAATGTCAAAATTAGATATTTAGTTGAAAACAACCATAAGTTGCATACGACATGGTTTAACATCTTTCTCATTTATGGAAGATTATCTCAAAGCACAACTTTCAGCAAAAGGCCGGAAATAGATGTGACAAACTTTGTAAGGTATTATATCAAACTCTTTGCGTATGATGCCAACCATTTTCACTTGCTTGAGAATCAAGGTAATGTTGGCCTAAAGGCTCCCTCAAGTCAAGGTCACGAGTCGGGTAGCACACCCAAGAAGGCCTGAAAAAATCTTGGTTCTTGAGGGATTTGTAACAGTTCCAGAGAGACCTCATTTACGGCCGTTGTATAGATTCTCTCCACAACGTTTCCCCCTGAAGGCCGGTGTTTTTCGGCTCTATGCTCGTCTCCACCTTATCATGAGTAAGAAGTCGGTCATCGTGAGCTATGTTGGCTTGAAGAGTTAGAATACTTCGTTTATATCCAGTGTATAATGGCTGTCCTGTCCTTCACAAGGCTGACACAGAATTCTCCCAAATTGGATTCGTTAGCTCCTTTAATCGGCCTAAACTGCCTCTCATGAAACTTTCTGCCAATTTTCGTGTCAAAACTTTTGTTTCAGGCCTAAGCGAGTGAAAGTATAGGGTAGAGCAACAGAGTTCGCGAGTGAAAGAGAGAGGCTCAAAGTGAGAGGAGAGCCCCTGTAACAGGTTCTCTTCTCCGTTGTTAAAATTTGACTTTAGATCTGGTACCACAGCAGAGGTGGGCATTATCCTTTTTTGTATGAACTCTTATGCTCAATAGGGACTTTTTCTGTGCAATTTTTTATCTGAAGGACATGGTTTGTGAGATCCCATAACAATGATTAATAAAAAACTATGCCTGTAAATCAAATTGATTCTGTGTAACTTTATCTTCGCCCCCTGATTCCAGCTAGAAATGGGGTAAACAATTTTTTCAACAAAGTTCACATTGATTTTTAATTCACTTATTTGATGTTCCTTTGGGTTTTGCCTTTTAGATTGAAACACTTTAACTGTCAACAAACCAATCCTATCTAGTCAATAAATGGTCACCCTGATTTGAGTTTATCATTTTCGTTTGTAAACTTGCAATGACTTCATTTTGTAATTGAAATTTCTCATCTTGATTGTGATAAAGTACTTCAATTCAGTATTCCCAGTGTGTGCCGCTTGCATAATTGTTTCAAGTTTGATCCCATTAGCAAAGGTCACCCATAGATGCCTGTCTTCCTGACAAAATGGGCCACAATGGGGATGATTTTGATTTGCCAAGTGAAAAGTCAATCTAAAAATCCTGGCGTTTTGTGTTCATATTCTCGAATTATGAACTGACATCCAAAAGAATGAAAAGCTCAGTTTCATGTGCGTTTTCATCAAGCCGCTCACAAAAATTTCCAATGGCCAAGATTAAACTAGGTAGCTCAATTTGAGTTCAAAAGCTACATTACTTCCAAACAATTCTAAAGACAGGGTGTGATCCACTTCATCCAGAAATTTTACCAACATCCATTCCTAAGTTCAGCGACTATGAATCTACTCAACAGACACACAGATGATTTTGCCTTCAATGTGTTATGGGAATCAAAACTATAATTTTGTAATGCCCTTGACAAAAACCAACAACTGTCAGCCCTTTAACAATGCATACCTGTGATGATAATGGAAGATGTTTTCATAATATATAAAATAAGATTACATGAATATTATGCCTCTGTCTATGGATCCTTGCTCTAACCAAGAGCATTTTTCAAATATCCACATCAATAGCACATTTGGCACAAGTAAATGACTCTTCTTAAAGATATCACAGATCTCTTAGTCAAAATCAGTTGATGTTTTTCACAATACATCCAAGTTAACTCAAATTAAATTAAGATGACCAATTTTAGTGGGTTTCTTGAATTTGTTGAAAGCATTGTTTACCTCATGTCTAAGTGGGATCAAGGGTATTCAGTTAAATAACCTACATGTCTTCACTTGATGTGTTGTTATCTATGGGGCGATTTTCTTGCATTTCTTTCGCAACCATAAGGTAACAAAGTTTTTTTTACATCCCCCCTCTGTAGGTCCTGCTATTCAGAAAGACGTTTTTTAGAACGTGGGTTTATGCATTTGATGAATCCCAACCATCTTTGATGCGCAAATCGGCTTACTCCAACAAATTCCACTCAAATCCTTTCCCATCAAGGAGTTAGCCCCTTGTTACTCCTGGTTGGGCTCATTTGTGAGAAGCTAAATTTGACTTTGTCAGTGTTACTGCAATGCCTAGTTTCAGAATTAATCTTTATTTCCAAATTACTTTGATGGAACACGCAGCTTTCACAGAAATGAACTCAATTCCCCCAAAAGGAACGTATTCATCCCTTCTGCTTCAAAGCATCCACCCAAGAAAGTTTCCTAACCAAACTACGAAAAAGGGAATAGTGCTTTTATTTATTGGTAGAAATATGAAACTTCGACCAATAATGATCCCTGTTTCCCCTCACTTTTTCTGAATGGGCCAATAGATTCATAGCCCGGGTTGGTACAGGTGAAGGAATGAAGAAGGGGAAGTAATTGAATTCCAAACCAAGTGAACCGCCCCATTGAAATTGGAATGTACAAGAGGGTGATTCCCGTTCATAATTCCCCCTCCCCTCGTTGCTTTTCCCCTCCACTGCAATCCAAGACATGCCTAGCTATTGATATACAAATATCGGCCATGATTTATTATGGTCATCGTAGATTTGGGCCGAATCGAAACACTTCTTGGGCTTGTTATTAACCTCAATCTTTTGTGAGCTACTCTATTCGTGGTGAAGGTTCATGTTCCACTCGCCAATTAATGACAGATGAATAGGACTTTTCGAATGAGCGTGCGTTGTCATGACCATTTTCGTCTTCGAACAACGCCAAACAATTTGTTGTCATGCCAAGACCAATCGTTTGTTGTGGCCCAAATCCAAGTTCCTCACTTTCCTTTAAATATTAAAAGTCTCGAATTCGTCTAAAACAACCAAAATGCAAGGAAAGTTTGGACCAACAACTATCACTTGTTCTTTATTAAGAATGGACTTGTATATCTCAGACTCAAGCCTAAGTAAACCATGTTTATTCCATTTTCTCTGTTATGGTAATCGAGAATACAATATTTATGCATGAAATGATGAAACGATTCGCCTGAATCTGACAGACATCCGTGAGTAATTGTGAATAGTGGCCTCGATTGATCCAGGTGAATGGTTTTGGTCGAGAATAAATATTCAATGGGGGACTTGCTCGGACTAGGAAGCCTGGAATCAAAGGCCAGCCAATCATATTGTGCGACCTTTCTTCGATCAAGAGTCCATAACAATACGATTACGTTTTTTTCATATTACTTGTCCCTGGTATATGTTTTCTGTTTGTAGGCATACACACAATAAATACACGCCACGAGGAAAACCCCGAGTCTTGTCTATTGAATCATGGCATGAATTCCATACAACGGGATATCATTACACAGACCATTGCCTCAGAATGGGTCACGCCAAATTGGCCCACAAAAGACATAACGTCCAAAAGGAAACGAACGGCCTGAATTACCTTTCCAAGGATACAGGACATAAAAGTAGCCTTGATGGATTTTTTAGGAACGATTATTGCCTATCACCTTGTCTTGGTGAGTGAACTCTTTCGAAAGCTGATTCTTGGCTCCATTACTAAGTTACTCCAGGAAAACAAAGTAAGCAAGCCTTCATTAGCTCATCTAAATGTATGCTTAATTGCATGAACCTCAGAGGGAGAGCTTGAGAGCAAACTCTGATTGCATAGATGATTAGTGTTCACCAAGAAAAGAAATCATGGTGCACACGTGGCTCCTTGCTCTTGGATCTTGGACATTAGTTAATGAAGGTGTACGAGACTTTATCCGGAGCCTCAGGTCCAACTTGCACTTCAAGTTACTCCACTTATTATACGTAAAGCCATGTGGCCTTCAACAAATTGTTGTGGAGCTCCTCCACTTGTTTCGGATGGCATACTTTTTGACATAATATCTGAACTGCGAGTTAAGCATGAAGGTTTTCACGTCAGGCTTTGACTGGAATGGCTCCGAGATCTCAGGATAAAGCACTAATCATATTGCGGCACATTCACTATGCCAAATAAACTGTAAGTCAACTCATGTGGATAGCAGGATCAACATTTCCTGCTAGAAAGGTGGAATTTCATGCGCGAGAATCGTTTCTGCTTTAGTTGGTCATTATGAGTACAGGAAAAGAAGTGTTAACATCGACGAAAGCAAAGAGTTTCTAAAAATGAAGCAAGCAATCGATTATCATTGTTGGTAGTTCAACAATGAACGTGGCATTTCAAGTAAAATTTGTTCCAAAACGATTCGAGAACAACGCAAAAAGTTAGGCGTACTTTGAATACGAACTTTTAAGGTTCTAGAGATGACTTCAAGGTTCAACCTCATCGGTTCCCTTAAATTAGTTCAGAAATACTTTGTCTGCAGCTGGAGATCGGTTTTATGAACTTCTTGAAGCCTATTGGTTTGAAAAAATCTTTACCCACTTCATAACAAACCACAGCTTTTAGATCTCTTCACTTATGACCCGCACGAATAAGTCTGGCCAAATCCTGAGGTGTCTTGAAGAGATCAGTTCATCCCATAAAACCTTGGCTTTTCTCCACTGGTGTGTCCTCCCACTTGGCACAGGGCTCTCGACCCGTCGAAAAGTTTTAGCTAAGTTTGGCTCTTTCAAGTTTCTTTTTCATCCTCCCTTACATCGCATAAGAGAGTGAGTGACTGGCCTCTTAAAAGGGCGGCAATCTGCCGCTCTCTGGTAATGGCAGCAAATGTAAACAAAAAGCCGTTTTCCAGTCGCCCAAGCTCTTGGTCCACATAACATGTTAGTTTCAAAATGAACCCTTAAAGTGTCAGTAGCTCTTGATTTTTAGTTCATGACAACGACGCGCTTTTCCCGGAAGGAAAGGAACCATGAACTTCACAGTGATGTGGATCTTTGTCTTATGTTTGTATGGACCAACTAGTTCTTTGACCAACTAGATAGCTAGGGATGCCCGTCCTTTGGGAGGCACAACCTTCTGGAAAAATGCCCTCAGGTCATAGTGTTTTGGAACAACTTTTTCTGCGGTTGGAACGAGAGAAATCTCGGTCCAAGATACTGAAAATATGGTATATTGTCCATCAAGTCTGCGCTCCCGTGGGAGAGATAATGAAAACCAACCAACATCAACAGAATGGACTAATGGACAGACAAGACCGTAAAAAAAGTTGACAGAACTGAAGCTCGACTAAGCTCTAATGTGAAGCTCCGTTGTCTGGAGACGAACCAGATCGAACTCCATGAAATAACCACGTTTCTCAATCTTCAGTTTGTTGAAAAAAGCGCCCCTCGGCATATGAGGCATAGAGAGAAGGCTCAAAGTGGCACAAATAACCACAATGTGGACTCCCGTCCAGGCATGTTCCACGAGGAACAACTTGGCTTTTATTACCTTGTTGTGGCATAAATTGCCATTACCGTGAAACCCCAAAAGTAGGTTAGGGGTGAAATTGAATTGGAGTGCCAGAAACACACAAATACAGAAGCCCATCCACAGATCTTAACTTCTCAGACTCTCTACCCTCTTTCTCCCTCCCTCCCTCCCTCCTCCTTCCTTAGTCCATGAGTCCTTGTTTCACTCCCGCAGTCGTTTTCTTTAGCAGGAAATAACTCGGAACTCGGGATGTGATGGTACCACCACCACCGTTTGTGCACTCTCTATTCGCCATTGTGCGTTCCATTTGAAATCCTGGCACACTGCAGTGAACCACCCAGGGCCTGGTGGACCTAAGAATTGTCCACTCGACCAAACATCCATCCATCCATCCGTCCACGACCGTCTCGTCTTATCCCCAAGATGGCATAACCAAAGAGACAGCGAATGGCCGCTCGCTTCGCCACCCCAGAGGAAACGAACAAGGCAAATTTGCTAAGAGATAAGAAATTCTTTTTATGGACTTTTATGGATATTGTTGTCTCTTTTCCCTTTTCTTTGCCTTTTTTCGAAGCAACCGAATATAAATGTCGAAGCAGAACGTCAAGCTAAAAGAGATGATCGAATACAACAATAAAGATTCCTCGTTTTGGGAGGGAACGAGGGCGAGAAAAGGATGCCAAATGCGAGTACCAATGAATGGTTCTTGACACTCGAGGATTCGCTTTTCTTCGTGACAACATGTCTCCTTGAATTTGTTTGCCAAATAACGATTTGCCAATAATTCTTTTAACTAGACAAGAAAGTGTCACCCGAGTGAAAGTCATTTTTGTCAAAAGTAGCGAACAAATATCGGGATATGGAACAACGGACTTGTTGGCAGCCACAAACAACGTGATATTAATAAATACAACTTGAAAGGCATGAGTCAATGGTGTGGAAACCTCTTGAAAGCGCTTTTTAGTGATGAGGGAACAAGGACACAGGATCATATTCGTAATGCATACTTGTTCTGTTGGCTACAGAGAATGGCAGCAACAACCGCGTAGAAGATTATATTTTGAAATATGTACCCCGTTTGCATATATTTGGCCACTGGCCCACAAGCGACTCAAGAGGAAGCTTAGGCCGAACAGTGCCAGATCTGGTCTAAATTGAGGAATGCATGCATCAAGTGAAAATTATATGGCCATGATCCTTGGTCCGTGGAAAATTGAAAACCTAATCATCGAAGGGGCGGGTCAAATGCCTGAAATAAGGTGCCCGAATGAAGTACGTACGTAGGAGAACTCTGCATTTGGAATCGCATTGACCACGTTCTCATTCTTTCGGATCCCAGTCACACTTATAAATTTACTCCCGCCAACTTCTATTCAAGGTCAGTATCAACGAACACTTTTCAGGTTTCTGGCTGAATTTCAATGGGAAGCAGCAGCCCATTCATCTCTCGGCCCAGGATTGCATTTGGGCACTGTGGGAATGTCTCAGCTCATCTTCATCATTTCTGAGATATGTATGGCTATCTAGAGTATACTGCGCCTTTCTCACCACCCGGAGCACTAATTTATGAAGCAAATGAGGTTCAACAGATTCTTGCCATAAATCACCTGAGAGGCCGAAGACTCGAATCATTGGCACACAACGTGTTCAAAGCTTGTAAGGCTTTGCCTAAGACCATGAGACCTTACTACATACAACGGGTAATTGGAACGGAAATAGACCCTTCCACCCTCAGCAAACAACTGCCAGTAAGATGATCCGTGTCAATGGTCCTCGTGATTTTCCTCATGTTCTTGCCAAACGACAAGACTGGCATAAATTGCGGGTTAAGGGGGTATTCCTCACTCAAAGTAGGGCTTGTACTGATACTGAAAACGTGACATCTTGGCCAAATCCAATATTCTGGACTGAAAATCTGTACTCGAAGCAAAAACTTTCTTTACGTAAGAGGGAAGGAAACCCCCTTTGGTTATTCGGTAGGAGTCGGTTTACGGCCAGGGATTTTCACTTATTTTGTTGTTAGCTCAAGTCCCTGTAGGACCGACCAGCTTTGGCAGAATGAAGAAACCAAAGGTTCCAGATTTGCTTTCTGACATAGCTTGAGACTAGCTTGTCCCTTCCTGTATATTGACAAGAAAAACGATCCCCTTCAAAATGGAAATTTCAGCACGTTCGCCTTTTACTCTGGTGTATACCCTTCTACATAGTATCCTTCCCCTTTGCTTACATCAATAGTGTTCCAAGGAGACACTCCTTGTGCATTGGGCTACTCAAGAATACTGTCGCTACTATTTTGTACACTGTCTCGTAGTGCTTTCAAGACTCCATTATACTGTTGAGCTTGGTTTGGGTCGGTTGTTGTTTGTCCCTTCTTTGGATACTCAAGAGTCCCATTTGCTGACGTGAGCTTCTTTTGGAAACCTGCTTTACAGGGTGAACTCGATTTTGTTGACGGGATAGACTCACAATCAAAATTGTCCCATTTACCCTAATCTGATCCAATATCACAATGAAGCCCCATCAATTTGTTTGTGCCGTTCGTGAATGAGAGACATAAAAACAAGTCTTCAATCGTCGATACAACTTACTTATATAAAACAAATCTTTATGTTTGTTTGAAAAAGGCTCGAATGGTGGAAGATTGGATCAATTAGTACATCAACCAAATTTGGAACCACTCAGCAACATGAACGAAACGTCAATATCAAGTGTCCATGGCCTGTCTGATTATACATGTTTACAGACACGATTAAGCGTTGTTGTTTTTTTTCAATTCGAGTATCGATCGTTGAATATTCTGGCCACTCTGTAAGAGAAAAGCTTTTGAATTCACCCCCACACTCAAGAAACTTCCTTCCCCTCTTCTTTCCTGTCATCGTGCTGATAACCAATGGTGAGGACAACAAAGATTAGGTACATCATGTATGACTCTCCAATCGGTTATAAACCTAACTTGGCATTTCCCCCTTTGACTTTTGTGGATGATCTCTCTTGAGAAAGGGCCACGTGTCACTTTTACACATTTTTTTCCAGATCCAATTCAACACCCGAGCATCCACTAAAGAGAACACGAGAGTGGCACAAGGTGAAACGGCAACCGATAAGGCTCTACAACTGGCACGTCAGAGACACTCAAATTGGGTCAAACATGGCAAGGAATACTTGCCTTCAACTTCCTGTTTGGAAGGCATCCGAGGTCTTTTCGTGGGGAATACCACCACATGGTTATTTCAACGCCCAATTCACGGGGGTCTCGGGAAAAGTAAACTTGAGGGGAAAATTGAATTTGCGCCCTCACAAAGAGACACGTTTTTGTGGGCCTAACATTATTCGTCGGCTCAGCTTGGGTTCCCTACCTGGGGAAAAACTGACGTCCCATGAAGAGACACGTTTGGTGAGCTTTTGATTAGTATGCCGCAAGGTTTCGCCATTCAATTATCTGGTATCAGCACCGATATCTTCGTTACATTTGGCCAAAAGGTGTCAATTTATTTTGTAATTGTTTGTTTCTCGACCATCATGTTATGTGTTTACGAGTCATATAAATGGCGTAAAAACAGGGGAATGTGAGGATATTGGACCGATTTTGGGTGTTTTCTTTTTTGGGTTTACATTCTGAGAGGCTTGTAGTAATGCATGCATCAGCAAATCCGGGACAACTTGACTTTTGCTTGTCGTACATTCAATTTGCTTCACGTTTGTAGAATTCAAAACTGTTTTTACTCCAAAAATCCAAAATGGCGACGATCAGAATGAGTCACAGTTACTATGAGCTTCCATAACTTATACGCAATGTGAAAAACTATTGGCTTTTCCGTCCATTGTTTCTAAAGTCATTTATGTTTCGCTGTCCTTGTGGAAAACCAATGGATTTTCATACAATGCCCAGCCGACAAGACTCACTCGTTCCAATGACAAAAGTGATTGGAACGTGACAAGCAAATTATCGAAAGCTTTCTTCTTCTTTTAGAGACCCTGGCATGCATTTGGTTTATGGGGCTCTGCAAACTTTATTGTTTCCATAACAAAACGACCCCTCGACGGAAATTTTACCACTTCATTATTTTTCCACTACTTACAATACGGTTATATTTGCGTAAGTTAACTAGATCCGGGCCTTTTTTATCCTGGCTACAGCATAGCTAACATGAAACTCGCAAGAAACCATTTCAGGGACACGTTTCTTTTCGGCTGAAAGAGGACGCTGTGCCCACAGATGAGAAATTACGTTGGGTCTTGTTTTCCAACCTTTAAACGAGTTCTCTGCACGGCAAAGTGACAAAAGTAAATCGAAATCACGACAAAAAGTGCACACAAAAGGCCACATGGTCCTAAGAAGGCGCACACAATCGACCCGCGAAACTTGCAAAGTACACAAACAAACTACACAGCTTACCAACGCGGTGTTTTCGGTCACACTGACGAAAACTGCCATTTTCTAAGCCATGGTATTTCACAACGATATCGTCTATTGGTCGGTTAAAAATAAAAGATAATGTTTAAGGGCAATCTTTTTTTACTGGGATGAGGCCTTTCCTTCTTTAAAGTAAAGAAACCATGTTTTGGGGATTGAGCTCGTCGAGCTTGTGCAGTTTGGAGCTTAGCAATGGCCGCGAAGGGTTTGCGGGATTACTTCTCCCGACGTTGAACCGAAAAAAAGACGGCATAGATCCCTGGGTTCGTGTCCTGTTCATGTAAATTAGATGTTCCTGCCAATGCACTTTGCACTTGTTTACGCACCTGTCCTTTTCTTCCTTCCTTTTGGCCTTTGAACTTGTTTAATGAAGAAGTCCTCATATATCTTTTTATGCGAATACGAAGCGTGCAAATGTCTTGACTACACCAATAAGTTCAGTGCAAAATGAATCCAACGACGGCAACTTGCCAAACCCTCCGCCAAGTCATTAAAAGTGCTGTGAGTTTAGAATGAAAGTGGTTTGTTGACTCAAGCTGTGGTCGAGAGGCCCGACCGAGGACTGCTCTCGATTTGAGACATGGCAAGGCCCCATTTGTCACATTTTCCTGATAAATTTTGATTTAAACACGTTTGAACTTGGTGCGGTAGGTGTTGGGGTGCCTTTGGGCTCATGATTTATAGTAGTTCGTTCGGGGTAAGGAACAGGACTACCTCTTCCTCAATCGAAAGACGAAGGCTGTTCTTTTTTCCTCTCCTCACAAGAAACAAATGGTAATGTAAGAAACTCACCCAAATGAGCCAATAACGTCACCAGGAACAAAACCCTCATTGTCTTGATGGTTTCAGTACGTCAATTAGGGCCCCGTCGTGTCTCGTCTGGAAGTGAAAACGTGAGAGAAAGGTTAATTTTGAGCTCGGCCTGAGTGAAGAACTTAGGTTCATGTCTACTTGAAGCTGGTGTTGCTGCTGTTTTTTGTTACAAGTGCTCAAGTTGCCATGAAATATTGGCTCCGGAAGCTTTCAACTCGACCTTTTAAGTCTTCCGTTTCTCTTCGCGTGGCATTTCAAAATGTGCAGAAAGAAGATCTCAAGAGTTGGATCATGTTGAAAAGGCATCCTCTATCATTGTCGACAAGAGCCCTGGGAGTTACTTGAAGCCTTCTACTATCCTACCTAAGGTATACCGAGGTCCACGCAATTTCCTTCACATCGTTTCGTCTTTCGTTGTTTTAGTACAGTCTTGCCTTCTACTTCCACTACTTAAACGTTTCAGTTCCCGGAACACTTGGCTTGAAACAGGAAGCATGAGTATCCTGTCATCGTCGTCAGTAAAGCTTTTATTCCTACATTCATCACCACATTCCATTTGAATGGCATGAATTCTGGGGTTAGTGGACACATTCCATAAACTAGTGCTGCTTTTGGCCTTGATCGCAGGTGGTGATATTCACTTAGAGGTTACAAAAAAGGTCTATTACATCTGTTCCTAATTCTTATGCAGAGTTCCTTTTTCCTAGACGAGAATATCAAATTGATGCAAAAACCTTTTCTTAGATATTGGATTTCTCTCATCTGGGAACTGATTACGTATGCACGATGGTCTGCCCACCTAACATTGGTGATTTAATAATATTTCGAGATATACCGCATGGTTAGGGAACAAGAACACTGTCGAGACTAACTACGTAGAAACTGTACATTCTCATTGCTGTTACTGAAAGTTACAAAAGGAATTAGCACGAAATGTCTAATCTGCCGTTAACATTGAGTAACAATCATACTACGTAAAGGCTTAAAGAATGTGTCACATTTTCTCTATGCACTGTTAACTGAAAAACAGATCTTGCAAGAGATCCCGATTTGAAACATATCATAACGAAATACATTTATAAAAAGCACATTTTAGGAACTGCGAGTCCTCTTTCTCCAAAGAAGAAAGTTATCCAATTTCAGGATTAAAATTTCAAGTGTCCATTCCATTTTTGCTCGTTTGATGCTTGACAAGTCTTGGCAGAGACCATGTAATTTCATATTCACTGAGTAGCGAACCATATTACTTTCTACTTTGAAAAGTGATATTGGAATTTGAATAACTTACTGTACAATAGCTTAAAGCCATATTTGATAAGTGGTTTTGGAATCTACAATACTTTAAGATTTAATTTATTATTTGACTGTACTTTGAAAGTACTTCCATGAACATCGTGGCCTCTCTAAATCAATAACATTTTGGTATGAATCAGTCTCAATATTTGTATGTAATTTTAACTAGAATGTGAGGCAAAGGAAACTGTTTTTTCTTCTCGGTCTTGGAGGAAAGTATTCTTTGAAAGATAAAATTTCTTGTATTTATTTAGATTTCTTGGATTGACTTACCTGGAAACCTATGACAACTTTAAAAGATCAATTACTTAGCATCTTCCTTTCTTTTGCTTGTCCATGGATTCCTGCCCATCAACCCACGGAAATTTACATACAAGATTAAATTAAACAGAGTTACGATTAAAAATCAAAGTCTTAAAAAAGAAGTTAAATGATGAAATTCGAGTTGAATATACCATCCATTTATCATTCATTCATTTAGCATCATCACAAAGAAATCCGTCAAGAAGAACTATCGAGGAAAAATGCCCATTGTTCACAATGACAACACCCGTTGGGGTTTCTGTGCAAACGAATCAAGTCATAAACGACCAGAATGCGAAATCGACTCACTTGGTGCTCGCACTTTCCATATAAGTGATTGAGCCCAAACGCATTGCAACCATTTTGGGAACCACCCTTTAGCAATGAGCAATACTCTATGAAGCACTGGATATACTAGTGCAAGGAATGAGCATGTATCCAGGACGTCTGATCATCATTAGGAATCCCACACAAAGGCTTGTTGCCATTATCGTGGCAATCTCGAGAGAAACTGGGACACATACAGGAAATTGAGTTTCCCCTGCATGCTCCAAAGGATGAGGGCCCATTCCTGAAGTTGATCCTTCCCACGGATGACTACCACTAAAGCCAGTCAGTCATCTCTATCGAGATCCAAATATACCTCTCGCACTACGTTCTCTACGGTAGATGAGGATCTGGCCTTTCCGAACAACTCTTTTGCATCGAGTGATGGAGAGCGAGGTGAGCAGGAAATGCAGATTTCCGAACCATCAGCTCGTAGCTGAGTCAAAATTGGTAACCCTTGGAATCAAAAGAGTAACCCAATCTGCTCATAAATAACAAAGATACGGCATAGGTCTCGTCTGGCCCGCTCTTGATTTGATCGACAATTACTCAGTTTGAGGTGCATTCAACACGAGGCCTTTGCCCACGGAAATCCACTCATCAGGAATTTGGCACATGGGACAGAGGTGAAGTTGGTTAGATGGTTGGGGAGACTCGGGTGTCATTTTTGTGACTCAGGGTCATAAACTGTCGTTTCTCCAACTCGTCAGTGGGACAAGTAACAATACCTTGCGGACGAGGAACCCCGCGAGAGCCATTTCATAACGTGGTGCATTCTCAATGAAGACTGAAAGCCACGACTCGTTCTCTTTAGAATTGTACAATACAGCGAAACTAGAGATCCATGACAAGAGAAGTACAACTCTCGGGTGGATTGGGATAATGGTTTGGTGTTCCAACATCCTGAGGGACTCATTTTCACCCCTTACTTATATACTGCTCCAGCTCCGCGAGCAGATAAGGTACAGTTATACACAGCCACGTTCCAACCCCTTTAATGTTGCAGAGGAAATGGGATTAATTTTTTATGGAGGGTTCGCACTTGCTTTGTGTTTCTTATCCTCTAAATGTAATTCACCGTGAGTAATAGTTTGATCACCTCGAATCGGTGAAACTCCTGGGTTCGTTTCTAATCTCAAAGCCCATTGAATTAGGTGTCGTGCGTAGTATTATGGGACAACTGAAGTACGTGGCAACCTATTCGTACGCTTGGAATGGAACTGGTGTTTCCGGATTCATCCCAAGTTCCTTCTGCGCCCGTTTCCGAAAGTCGGTAAATGCAATTTGCATTTTATTTCCACTGCTACCATTTGGGCCCAATTTCGTAAACTTTGTCTTTCCAAACTTGAAAGGAATACAGTGCTCTCTAAGACCGTAACCCAAGGACTTTAACAGTCGACACTGAGTGTTCTCCAGAGCTGTTTGCACCCCACGATATAGTGATGGTTGGGCTCACTTGAGCTTTCATGGACGAGTAGCTTTTTTGAAAAATACTCCTTGTTGAGATCCTGTCGTGTTTTGAACAAGTTCTTTCAAATGGAAATTATTCTGAAGGAACTCGCCCTGGAGATTGCCAAATAATTGTAAACCTCCGTCATCTCAACCTTGTCAGAGTTCACAAAGCCGACCTTCTCTAGAGAATCCAATCTCTGGTTTTTGTCCTAAAAGTGTGGATGAATGTCCGGTTTTGCAATTTCTTTCGTAAGGCCTCTCGAGGACCGTTCGAGCCAGTCAAGCGTTCTCTTCTTCATGATGTCATTGTGAAATTAAGCCGTCTGTGTTGTTAGTAAATCTTGGGGATTACTCAGATTTGTTGCAGGGAGATTCGTATTACAAATTTCGTTCTAGACGTGTTATTAGTTGAATCTCCCAAAGGACTTCCATGCCTCGAACATTCTCTCGGTGGGAGTTGGCTTTCGTTTTCAGTACATCTGGCAGTGAATGTTACAGAAACAGTACAAACAAACAACGAGTGCTTATGCAAAGAAGAGGTTCAGAGCACATGCACATGAAAAGTTACTTTGAAATCCTTTCTGTTTTTATCATAAGATTCAAAAGCTGTTCTCTATATTAGCAAGCAGATTAAAGTTAGGGTTGCTCAGAGATAGTCGCAAAAAATAGAAGTGGTGTAGTATTTGGTCACCAAGAAACTCCAGGGAGAATGTAATATCAAGAACTGACTTCATTTCAAGTAAAATTAGTGACCAAATTTTGACTTGTCATCGAGCATAAGTGGGCTTAAAATCCAGGAGTGGATTCAATCGATGTTGAAATTCTCTTTAACATCATGAATGAGTGGAAAATTGAATGGTATCACTTAGAATGAATTCATGGACTTTGTAGAGTGTGGAAACCCCACGAGCTGTACACGAATGATCTGGCTCAACATACAGTACAATATTAGGCTTTTTTCACGTATCTGTTTCACCAGAACTGTACAATTTCCTGGATACGAAGGAGTAAGCGAGTCTGTCGATCCATTTCAAGGAGAGAGTATGTGAAACTGGCGCCAATAGAAACCATTCAGACTCAGGTTTGGGAACCAATTGAAAGTTAACTCTAGTGCAACGACTGGCCCATATTTCTGTTGGCAAAGATACACTCATGGATCCATTCCACGGCCCAGAATTGCCAGTGAGCGGTAATTCAATACTACTCTTTGGTCGTAGAAAGAAGGTCATTCATGCCCTTTTTAGTGTCAGGCCACCATTCAAAATTGAGGCGTTTTATGGGTGCAATCAGGTCACAGAGTGAATGCAAATTGGTTTTGGATGCACTTAAGTCTACAGCTCAATTGTTTACTTTCCGTTTCGTTGAATATTTGGCCCGAAAACAGTGTGGCGAGCGTGAGACTTTCAGGATGGCCAGACAATTTATTGCCATCAATTTAAAGCCTAACTGTCGCCCGTTTTTTTAAAGGTCTTCCAAACCAAAACCGCGCGAGAACGAGCAAAGGTTAAGTATCCTTAATAGGATCAAGATGTCATTCAGCAGTTTGCCAAGGACAATTTCCTCCCCAACGTTCCTCTTGGGCTACTCTTTGTGCCAGTGCCATTATGTCAGGGAGAGAAATATATATGACGGTCCCACGCAAGCACACTGGAATTGAGCAACGCCTAGTTCGTTTTAGCTTCTCTCACACATCCAAGTTCAACCACCAACCCACCTTTCAAGTCGCAACCGCCAACCTGAAGTCCTTCATACCATGTTCGCTAATGCTCAGGCCGACGACTTCCTACGTACAAACTAGTGTGGGACAACCTGAGAGAAAGAGAGCCATAATGTGCCGGTGCCCCTGAGCATAAGAAGCCTGGCAAATTTGAAATAGCTTAAAGTTTCGAGCATAAACTCAATCAGGCCTGAAAACGGAGCCATAAAAAATTGCCTAAAGGGGGATTTAGTTCGGAGGAGCAGATGGGAAACAATGTATTGCACATTCTGCCAAAGGTTCATGTCTGCCGTTGCTTGTTTCCAGCAGGATGCGATTTTCATGTCGTGTATATCTGTATGCCTATGGTGAATTGTTGTTTATGGACCAAGATTCTTCATGTCAAACAAATTGTTGTCCAAGCGGACGGTGAAAACGTGATCTATTTCAAATTCTGCCTCAATACTATTGACACATTTCCATAAAGGCATCGAGACATATCATATGGCACGTTTGTTTTTCTTAAGAATTACACTTTGATATGACTACGACACCCTAACATGCATTCACATTCACTCAGGGACCTTGGTTCACGCAATGAAGGTCGAAGCGTTCTTAAGTACGTGACGCATAAGCAAGCAAACACGAAGGGACTGTTGCTTCTTGGGGGTCTAGAAAGATCCATGGCTTTTCTATTTTATTCACCAGGTTTCGGGTAACGTAGTTATGCTTGCATGTGTGGTATGTACTTGTGTACGTAGGTTGGAGTATTTGTTCTTACAGCAGATGTCCCTCCAATGGATTGGTGATGCTGGCTGCAGGTTTGGCAGAACGTACAAAGACCCTAAGGTTAAGGTTTGCCTCCTTGAAATCCCCTGAGGGTGCTTGGCGAGCTTCTTGTCGGTGTGAAAGCCAACCATGAATATGCCAGCCAAGTTCAAACATCGTGCATCGGAATACTTCAGAGGCTCACAATGTTCTTCCATTACTAAATCCAAACCAGACAGATTGTTACCAATTTTTAACCACCAGGGCTCATTTTGTGGCCATTAGGCACGTTTCAAGAAGACATTCCATAACGGTTGGGATTTGTCCACTTGCTTGCATAATTCAATCTCTAATAGCAGAGCAGAGTATGTTGAGTGGCATGTCTGAGAGGTCCCTTTTTGCTGAAATCTCTGCTGTCAGAGTTGGTTGCATGCCTAATTTCCCTTGTAATAGCACATTTCCAGCCCTTGTTTTTTGCCTTCAGTGCCACTTGAGTATCATAGGGCTAAGGGAATAGAATGGGTCATGTGACACTTGAGGGAAACCGAGTGCCCTCTTGTTTCATTTGGTCTGTCATTCCGAGAAGAAGCTGAACGAACCGAGAGGGATGGAATCTGGATGGAGGCAGATGTCAAAAGTCAAGAGATCAATTTCATGTCTCCTCAAGTAAAAGTGTTGGGAGCCGATTTCGCAGTCGTTGTAGTGGGCGATGTGTCCCACTCCCTAAATCCTTTTTGATGAGAATCAGAGCCTGGGAAAGTGGGACGTATTCCGGTCTCGTAAAGCAGAGAAAAATGGCCTCTCTTCTTTGGCACCACCACGACCAACCTTTCCTCTTCCCTCTTTTTTCTACATTTTCTTTCCTTGCTCGTTGTCCTCCCGATTTTCCTTTGTGCTCTTAATTTGCCCTCTGAGAGGAAAACTTCACTTCTACTATCTTCTTTCCTCCCAACCTGGTTCCAAGCTAGATCTTTTAGCTGTCTACGCTTGCGGACCTTGTGGCCGTTCTTCAGTACGTATTTGTAGTCATTTCGGGGGTATTTAGCAAGCTTGTGAGGAACTTACAGAAGCAAGAAAGAGACTAAAGGAAGGGAGGAAGGGGAAATCCACTTTCAGGGACCATGGGTGAGCTTACTTCACATGGAGGAACCTGCTCGTAATTAATTAGACCTTATAGCTTTCGAGCGAAAAACACGGCATTATGCAGACGCTCTAAAGCAATGCACCAACTTAAGCTGTAAGTTTATGAGACAACTTGCTTAACCCAAGACCCACACTTGGCATCTGGGAGCTATGTTTGCAACAGGGCCTTGAAATGGTCGATGATTTCAGTTACAGCCTTCAAGAAGGACTTGGGTGCATGAACAGAGCTCTCAAAATGAAGTCACAATGGTTTGTTTACGTGGGATTCAGTCAGTTCAATTGTGACCCACGATAACTAAAATAATTGAGCCATTAAGAGTTGTTATCTAAAAAGATTTATTCGTTCCTTGTTTTTATGGAAACGAGTCTTGATTGTTGAACGTGGGTGGTTAGATAAAGACATTGCACGGTGGACATTTGAGCTCAAAAAGTCATTTTCAAATTCCAAAAACTTTTGAGACCACTTTTGAGGTGTAAATCTAATACTGCATATGGATTTGAATTCTACTAAATAGTTTACGGGCAAAGACACTATATAAGGTCATTTCAAACATGTTTAAAAACAATTTTTGAACAATTTCTTCAACTTGATTCTCAAGTAGTCTTATGGTTATGTCTAACCAAGAAGCACTGGAATCATTGATTCCGTGCTTCTTGGTCTAACCAACATTTTGTCGAAATCTGCTCAGCGCTTTGTCTAAATTGATATAATGAGCCCTCTCGTTTGAGCCTTCAAGAATGCTGACCAAAAAGGCCGTTCAAAAAAGATTCATGAAATATATTTCAAAACTACAAGTGTGTTGTAGGTAACATTAAAGAGTTTTTGCCCTTGACCTGTTTAACCGAATTCAAATAATTGTTCTGCAGTGCATTCACATCTAATAAGTGGTCTCAAAAGTTTTTGAAATTTCTTGAGCTCAAATACACACCGTGATTGAATATTACGTAATGAAGAGCCTTTTTCACATTTCTTTGAGTTGCAAAAAAATAGAAATGAAGGCTAGAACCTGTTTTTTTCAAAGACATATTTTGAGAGCTTGTTTCAGTGAAGACTAATATCCGGTCAGACGAGGTTTTTGAAAAATAGTGTCTTTGATTTCAACATTCATTTGAAAATCTCTATCTGTTATATTCATGAATTGAGTTCTTGCACTGAGATGCAATAACATCAGCGATGAAAACATATCACAAAAAAGGGGTCGGTGCATGTTTTGAACCTCAAGTTGCAAAAAATTGTGGTGGAAAAGTTACTTAGTAAAGTAACTTTAGGAAAGAGTTAAAAGTTTACTTAGGAAAGTATCAATGCCGTATTCAGTGGATGAGCTCTTTGCGAAAACCAACATAACGAACGAAGATGGTTTTATTGAGGCGAAACGACTTATCTTTTATTTGGCTTCGATCCATTGCCCTCAAAGTTCAAACTAGAGCCCGCTAGTTCAAACTAACGTCCCCAAGAACAAACAAAAACAAGATTTTTATTGATCAATGCTCCCATGAACGAAAGAACAAGAATATCTGAAGAATAATTTAAATAGTTTGCAGAATACAGGCAGTTAGTTTTTTCGCTTTTTTAGGAAGGACGGACTCGTGGGACTAAAGCATCTGAAAAAACTAAAATATCAACTTTCCTCTCAGTTTCGCAGATTCATCAGAAAAAAACATTTGGCAACTCCAGGAATGCTTTGCTTATCCTCACGCAACCGAGTCAAGTGCAACAAAAGCTGTTCGAACAGACCACCTAAAATGCTTCCTGAGAGTTATCCAAAGAAACAATCCCGTGGAGCTAAAACAATCCCATTCTCACACACCAAGAACTCTCCAGGACAGTTCTTTATGAGCCATATTGTGCATTGCCAGACGCTTTTTGCTCACAAACAGGCAAGCACTAGTAGTTGAGGAACAAGTTGTGCGTGGCTGTCCTTACTGGAACATGGAACACCACCTTGCTTGACGCTTCAGTCGACAAATTTTCCACAATCAAAACAAAATGCTAATTCTTCCCTTTGCATACATAACTAAAACTAACATTTCCTGCAAAGAGGACAAGCAAGGCCTAAGTGTTTGTCAGTGTGATGTCCACAATTTCGGAAAGACCTGACAAGCCCGTCTCAAGTGGGATTGTGAATATACGCAGTTCATACCGAGGCACACAAAGTGGACATCTTGAAAACCTTTTTTCTCGTTAAAAGTGCTTAAAACCTTTCTTTTCTCACTGGCCTTCATTCTACTTGTCTGGGTCGAGTTTTAACCTTCCAAGAGTTCCGCTATCACTTCAGAATTTCCGGGAAAGAAACATACTAAAACCTCTTTCCATCCAGAACACTGCCAACCAAAAGCTCTCAAAAACCCACACAACTATAAGGAAACCCCCCAAGGTTTCCCAATCGAAGAAAAAGTGCCCATACCAGGCTTCATGAACATGCAAACAAAATTGAATATTGTGAATGAAAACAAGGCCAAACTGACAGGAACAAAAGTTCAATCTTGTAGACTCTCACAAAGCCTAAAAGGAGAATGATTTTGAACAACACACAACCACATACGTAGTACCACATCTAGCGTTTACTTACTTAATATGACTTCTTGGGATTCGTTCGCTAAACATTTCTTCCTTCTTGTAATGAGGGGGAATATCCCATGAACAATCCTATTTTTGACCTACCCCCTCAATCATTCCAACGCACAGAGCCATCGGCTCGATGGTCAGGTCATTTTCAAGGTACCGAAAAACTTTCCATTCAGATGAGCAGCCTCTTTTGTAGTAAAAAGGAAGAAGTTAATCGGGGAAATGGAACAAGCCTTAAAAATAGGCTGAATAATAAAGTGAGGAGCACTAGGGTACGTACACACAATATGGATCACATCTTAGGCGCAGCTTCGTCCTTGAAGCGAGAACATGAGGAGGTACTTCACTGAACTTCATTAATCACCTTGACAATTTAGCATGCAATCTATTACCTCTTGGGGTTAGAGTCTATCTGGCTCTGTCCCTAAAAGTGTCGAAATCCACTGCCCGAAACTCGCGTTTCAATCTCATTTCTCATTAGTTATTTATCAAAACTGAGCCAATTTTTCGGACCTTTTGTTTTTTTCCAATGATTTCACTCTGGAAAATTGGTATTTTTGTCAAGAGAACTGACATCTTGACAGAAAAATCACCCAGATATTAACCTCAGTGTTGGCGTTCGAGAAAGGAGTGTTCCAACCAAGTTAGACAACGTACAGTAGTAGTTCTAGTAGGTACAGTAGCGCCTATCTGTTCCACCTCTGACCCACCACTGTGAATCTGATGAGGTCTCAAGTTGTTATTGAGCCGATACTTTTCATGCCAAGCAATCCAAAGGACCATGAAGAAGTTAGTGAACGCGTCTGATCCAAGAACTCAACGGAGGCAACTAATCGTAGAACGAATAAGTGTCGGTACATGATAAAACTTATTGCCCAATTCAGGTACGATCACATTCAATATTATTACGTTCTAAACAAACTTTCCAACGGAGCTTTTCCAAGGCTTGGTCCCTTTTGTTTTTCTTGGTGCTCCAAGAAGGTTCTTGGAAATCGAAATCTGCCGAGAGTTTTTCTAGAAAATGCTTCTCTGGTTTGCTTTATTTGCTAGAATTTTTTCTCCTTTGGAGCTCCTTGGAACAATGTATTTCGATGAATATGGCCACTATTTCTAACTTACTCTTGACATTTCTCATTTTTTTATCCTGACATATTTCCCTTTAAGGCCTTATGGCATCAACTGATGTTAATGGCCTCCTTTCATAAGTGATTCCTTGTACTCTCTGTTTGGCGCCAAGAATATAATGTCCATATTAAAAACCAAAAACTCCTACATATGAAAAATCAATGAGGACTGGTTCAAATTTGGACATATTCCAGGTCTAAGGCTAAACGGCGCGAATAGTATCCACACAAACCCAATGCATGGTGTAAACATTTGTCATATGAGTTTTACCGTTGCAATAAATGATGGATATTTTTAGTCAATTTCTTCCCCATGATTTAAGACTGATTTGTCTACAGGGAATCATTCAAGTCGACCAGAGTGGTTCACGTCGGACTTAAATGCTTTCTTGTAGGAAAACTGCCCACCAAAATGCGATTCTGAAGGTCAAAGCTTTAAGGCACAAAAAATATGCCAAAGAACTTAAAAAGGGTTTAATTGAATGGCAGTTGGTCTTCCCCAATTGTTCTCAGTGTCTAAAAAACCGGCGATTTATAAGTCTCCAAAAGAGAACTCTTTTTAATCAACTCATCAGACTTGTGTATCGATCGCCTTGTGCTACATTTGACAATCCTCGTTTGTCTTCAACAACAGGTGATCGAGTTTCATCATCGAGAATTGGCCCACTCCATGGATGGATACGATAGATTCTTCGCGACCCACCCATCGACCTTGGTTGGCAGTCTTGCTTGAGGTGAGTTTTCCAATATCTGTTTCAATGATTTCCTTTCTCGTTCCAAGGAAACTCTATCTACCGTATGGTAGTTGCTAGTGGTAGCTCGTCTGTCTCAGGTTGGTCCTTGCTTTGCGGGTAACGTCATACGTTTATTGAGGGGGGAAAGAGAAAGAGACCTCACGTCCTGGGCTCCATGGAATAATCTTTTGTGGTCGAAATAGCCTCTCCTAGGTCTAGCTATACTTTAGTTTGCCTTGGCCGTTGGCCCTTCTTGGCTTGGATATCTGGTTTCTTTGGTCTTAGAATCAATAGGTAGAGTCATTGAATCTTGTTAGTGATGAAACTTTGGGCACACAATACGGACAACGAGGATGGGATTGAAGGTAGACACGGGACGTGACGACAGTGACCATTTCCAATAATGTTCCATCTGAGTGGCGACTCTTCAAGGTATCGAATTTTGCATGGATTGAAAATGTCAGATGTCCTTGACATTGCCAATTTGAGATAGATATTGACGGGGAGAAAAAAAAACTATCAACCACCTTCATCTAATAACCTTTCAGATATCACGTTATGAAGCTGACAAAGAGGGCAGAAAAAATATTGGTGCCAATGCCATTTTGTATAATTGACCGCATATTGTTAGGTTACACCTCAGGGAAAGTGGCAATGACATTTGACGCGATTGCGATACTCGGAAAGGGTATGTACGTATGTATTGGTTTGGTTGTAATTATTAATGCTGTGTGACCTCCACACTCCTTTGAGTATGCTGAACGAATTGAAAGGCAAACTTATGGGATTGTGTGGTTTTTGCGTTGAATTTGGGAAGAAACTTTGGGAAACCTCACAATCTCTTTGCCTTTAAATAGAAATACTCAATTTAGAAGGCCCTCTTTCTGGCTTTCGAAAGATCAAAGGTGATCTTGATCAAAAAGATCCTTTAAGAAAACTTGGTCACGAGCAACTACCCTATTGAGCATGAACTTGACTCTTGTGTTATCTTGTCCAACGAGCTCTCCCAAGGGCCTGGAAATTTTGTTCGCCTTGAATTGCCCAAACTGTTCCAATCCAGTCCAGACTGATCCCAAATGAAATCGATTCAGCACTCAAAAATGGGATCAAACAACTAGGATATTTTAGATACCTCAGGTCCCTTCCCATATGTTGTAACCAAACGTACTCGCGGTTCACATTTCATGTTCCAATTTCAATGGACATTTGACACCTCGTTACATATTGATCCCTTCTGTTTGAGACCAGATCTTGAAATATGATCCAATCCCAACTCTGGCCTTTTTATGTGTCTGACTTGTTTATGACAGTACTGTGTGTCTCCCTCTGATTGATATCCAGCCTCAACTCGGGTTCCAATCAGACATTAAAGGGGTCCACGGAAATCCCCGAACAAATGTTGGAGTCAAGAAGTCATAAATCAACTGAACAGTACAAGAATCAAAGAACGCGTGCACCAAAAGAAAAGAAATCAGGGGACACCACCAAAGACAATTAATGTGGTTTGGAGAATTGGTGGGATCAAAGTGACACCCTTATGAAATCTTTAAAATAAGACACGCAGGGAATCTGATGTAAGTCAAGGTGCAAAACTATTCTTGCCGACTGTATTAGTGCCCTACATTCTTAATGTGTTCTTCCCGGAACCAATGTTCTTTTATTGCCAAAAGGCGCGATTCGGCCGTGAATAATCAATTGAGTTCTCCTTTATCGGAGCCGATCAATAAGTTGTTCTTTGAAACTTACCTCATGTGCGAAATTTTTAATAATGCAACAACACATACGTTGAAACGGGTGGTCGTGAAAAAAAGAGACCAACTCTTTCCCTTGGCCGAAACAATGACCTTTAAATGTCTAAAAGAGGAGACCCGTTCCCACCAACCACATATTTGATATTTATTCCAGATCCTTGCTAGGCTTCGATGACCACTGAAGCATCAGAAAACAACGAGAAAATGATGAAGAAGAAGCACTTTGTACATTAACCCACCAATGGTTTATTCTATTGACTCAAGTCGCACATGCACACTCACACCGGGAGAACCAAGGCGAATTGTGAAAATGCCAGATATTCGGTCCGAACTGAGGTTGCTTTCCAGAGGGAACAAATACTCTAGCTGGATCACAGCTGAACAGCGAGCAGAAAAGCTCGAAGCGGGACCCGAAGTGGAACAACAGGAGAAACACTCGGGGTCCGAGAATCATTGGTGTTTCGACGTCCTGTTTCCCGTTGCCGTTCTAAATAGACCTCACCGAAATAGATGTCGGCTCAGAATGGAACGAGATTAATTCTGGCAATCAAGACCCGGAATAGAAGAATAAAGCACACTCCTTCTCTGGCAACGAACAACCACAAACGAGGAACTTTTATCACGGTCAGGAAACTTTAGGCCTGGACACTTGTGTGCTAACTTTAGGGGTTGAATTCAAATTGACTTGAGGGAACGACGTTTAAACCTACTCATGCTTTGGCACCCGATGAGTGGTTCAAAAACAATTCGGTCAAAATATAAAGTTCCCATATTTGATGATCTAAACTGATGTGTACAAAAAGTCTTGAGTGTGAGACATATATGTAGATAGACACAAATGTTGGAAACGTAATAACTTACAAGTGAAGGAAACCTCCCAAAATTGGTGAATGATAATGCATTCAAATAATGCTATCAAATTGTTTTTATCTCCTCATCAAAAGTCATTTCAAGACAAGCGATTGACGAGCATGTTTTGAGTAAAAAACACATTATTCACGGATCCTTCATTCATTAAGAGGAACAACTCAAAGCCACCATATGCGCGTATGAGAGTAATATGTAGATAGGCTACAGATACAGTAGAATTACGGTTGTTTTTCATTGGACGGGACTGAGAAAAATTGAATACTGAAGTACTGTTTGGAGAACAAAAACAGGAGCTAAGAATCTACCTTAAAAACCATATAGCCTCATTCCTATGTAATAATAATTTTTGACAACAAGAGTGGCGAAAAATACCCTTTGTTTAGCAATTGCTTTCACACTTATCTTAGCACTCGAGATATTATTTGATCGGAAGTTTCTATCATGCAATATCACAAATGTCCAAGTCCCATTGAACCCTGGAAAAAATGTCGGCTGATCAGCGCCTCTTGTGGTCAAATTTACGACAGACATTCCACAAGTATATTCCAAGCACAACAATTGCTTTGCATTGAAGCTGATGACATGAAAGTACACTCGAGAAATGTTTAAGTGATTTGACTTAATTTTGGGATTTTAGAACTATTTATATTAATGTAGTCAACAAAATACAGTAGTGATGATGAAACTTAAGAATGTTTTGATTCGCTCCTCTGCCATTGAGGGCTGCATTTAGTTATCAAATGGCAGTCTTAGGAATAGATTCGCCATTGATTTCAACCATTCTACGAAGACTCGAAAAGATTCGGGACCTTTCAGTGGTTCAGGCTTTTCCCATTATTAGATATGAAAAACGAATTGAGTTGAGTCCGGCGAATCATTTCTTTGGCTATCTTCAGTTCGAGGTTTAATGGAATTTACCGAATTTACCAACTGCTTTAGTTACAACAACATATTTTACAGAGTGGCATCGCAAAAAATCTATACCTAGATTTAAATTTCTCCTTGTTTGTAAAACTTTGCGGATGGTTAAGGCTTTGAAAAAGGTAAATGAAGATCAAGTGCTTTAACAGACATCAGTAGAACAAATATAGAAGTGAACAAATGATTTTGATGTGGCGTTTCGGTTGACTTTGATTGTTCTCTCTCGTCAGTTAATCACCATCTGGGATGGCTTCACCCGACTGAGTGCCCACATGGTGGTGTAGATGACGAATTGGCACAGTGTGGCCATCAGGGTTAAGTAAAGAATCCCCATGGGTCCCAAGGCCGAGTTGAAGACAAAGCCTGACAATGGCGGGAAGATCGAGCTGCCAAAGCCACAGCCCAAAAAGAAAATGGGCGAGAGACGTCCGGTGATGTCACCCTTCTGAGAGATCCAAGAGTAACACGACCCGAATTGCCAAGAGACAAAGAACCCCAGGATGCCTGGAAAGAAGTAAAAAAGGGGTACAGAACGGAAACAAAGACGTCACTTGATTCAGAACTTGAACGCCGTGGTCGAGGCAGGACACACCCTCGGTGCATTTTGGAGAGTTCCAAATTTCCAATACTTCTCATGTGTCAGAAACTGACCTCTTTTCCTGATGGCATGTTATACTATTGTGGATCTGCACCAAATTCGTTCTTAACCTGGTTCAATCCCGCTTTGTGCTAGTTCCAAGCGAATCTGGGCCCAACTTGAATAGCATTCCACAATAAAGCTCGAGCAAATCCCAGTGTCTAATCCCTTTTTCCTTGATTCTGTTCTCTGACCCTCGTCTTTTTTTTGAGTTTCTTTCCTGTTTGGTTGTTCTTTGGTCTTATTCTGAGGGCATTTTTAGCGATCAAGGCCAAATCAAGTTTCAGTTGGAGTTTTCGACTCCTTTTCCACCAATTGTGTGGGCTGTCTGTGGAATCGGCATTACCAAACTGCTTTCACGCATGACGGAAATTGGAGATTCAAAAGCGTTGGGAAACGGTTCCTTTCAATACATACACCAAGGCTTAATGATCCAAACCAGGAAAGCTTCCTTCGTAACGAATTTGAGCCAGAACTGCAAAGTAGGCCTCTCTTTCTCTTCGATGTTCTAATGTTCAACAGGGTTGAAACAAAAGAATGCCTAACAAGGGGAAAAAAGTAAATTCTGAGCATCCTTACACGCTGATGATGGATGGCATAATGGTGGGATCGTGTTCGAGATTCAAGAGATATGGCTGAAAAAAGCTCTTAGGAATTTTGGAGGGTCTCTTTTTCATTGGTGCTCTTTTATCGATAATGTTCCCATGGGCTAAGTATTTGCAAAATTACAGACCGAATTGATCTGCTTCAACTTGAAAGAAGTATGATGTAGACTTGATGCCAAAAGGAAATTTTCAAGTGTGGCCAAAATGACTTAATGTAAGATCTTGCGCATTGTTCTGCGGGGGCTAATTAAATTAAAATCTATGGAACAACGTTCAGGAACATTATTGGCATCATAAGAACCTCAAAAAAACCTACCGATTTAACCAAAAAAAAAGTACAATGCACTAAATTTTAAATACATTCATACAAAAACAGAAATTTAGGAGCAGCAAGCCAAACCCTACGCTGCCATTTCCGAAAAGCCTCAAATGAGATCAGTAGAGACAGAAAGTTAAGACGAATAAAACTGTCAAATTAGACGAAAAAAGACGAATAAAGTTACCTGATTAGACGAATAAAGACGAATAAAATTGCCCGATTAGACGAAAAGAGACGAAAAAAACTGACAAATAAGACAAAAAAGACGAAAAAACTGACAAAAAAGACGAAACAAACCTGACAAATACGACAAAAAGACGAAAAAAACTGACTTACACGGCAAAAAAGACTAATGAATTGCCTGTCAAGTGGATTAAAACTGCTGCCCATAAAGTAGACAAAATGTGAGGGGAAACAGCTGCACCCTTGTGCAAAACGGCAAAATCTACAAAGTTAACAAACGGAAAAGTGCCGAATAAGCAAGAAATGGCCAGTAGAACATATAAATTTAAAAAACCAAGAGCTCAAAACCGCCCTTATTTCAACGTTTTCAATAGAGCAATATTTAGAAGCAGATTTGCTGACATTAATTCTTCGAATAGTCAGATATTATTTTCAATCCAATTTTCTTTCTTTGTGTCAGGAAACTCTACAAGTTAAAATGTAAGTGTGGATCATATTTTGGTGCCCAAGTTTTGGCGTTGAACTTTTTTAAAAGTGTCTATTTGATTCCAAATTTGAGAAAAAAGCTTCAAATCTAAGAAAAGTTCCAATTTTTGACTAACTAGACGAAAAAAGTTGAGTGAAATTGCCGGATTAGACGAAAAAAGACGAATAAAATCCAAATTAGACGAATAAATTTGTCGCGACGAATAAGGGTAAAAAAGACGAAAAAAGACGAATAAGTCTTAAGTTCCTGTCCTTAGAGATGAACATCGGTTGGTTTCCCTGTCAATCGAGTCTCGTCCTATCTTAAAAAAAATGTCTTTTCTCTTACAAACCCTTGATTGTATTGCTAATCTAAGCTAGGAACCTCTCCATGCATAGAAAAGATGACAAATTCGTTAGCAAGTTGAACTCTGACAAAGCCTGTCAAATTGCAGATCAAGTCAGGCGTGCGCATATGGCGAGAACATTCTGCACAAAATTAGACTGAATGGAAGGAAAGTTCAGATCCACTGGGTACCAGAAATTTGACATTGCTAATGCACTCGGTCATTCCACAATACACACCGGTGCCATTTGTTTTAAAAAAGAAGCCTTGTTCAACTTGATTGTAGGCTGTAGCCTCGAGAGACTGCTAAGAGTGCATTACATCTATCTGCATCCTCGAACGAAGTCTGCAGTTGTTTCCAGTACTGGACTCTCACTCGGTGTTAGGTTTGCCTAGAGAAGCGTCTTTAGGTTTGCCCATAAGGAAGAACAGCTGCCATGTCATTAGGCGTAGGGTTTTTTACTACTCTCAGTTAATTGCATCATGAGCCAAATAACAGGTTCATTATTAATACAACGTACTACAGGGCTAGTAGGATGGCTTGTCTCTCTGAAGATTCAGCTTTCGTTGATTGCTAAATGAGGATTGAGGATTCATCTCCCATTGTTCCTTACCTGTGCCTATGTAAAGGCCAAATTTGCTGGAGGTGCCCAAGGCGATGAGTAGAATGGACGCACTGATACAACACCCACTGCTGGCGAAGATCATGTTCCGTGGCTTGACAAACCCTCCCAAGAGGACTGAGATAATCCTCCCCGTCATAAAGCCGCCATTGTAGGTGGAATCCGTGATGACTGCGTCCCTGGGAGCCAATTTCAAGGGCCCACATAAGCCAAACGTGTAGGCCTGCAAGGGAAGAACACGTACACTGTAGGAGATAGACATTGCAAAATGGAGGATGGAAGTGATATGGTGGGGAAACGCTGGTTGAACTAGTTGCTTGTCTTCCTTCTTCCTTCTACCACTCGGGACAAAACCATTTGAGCAAGGAGGCATGGTATTCAGTATGAGGATAGAATGGAGGACCTTGGAGCTACAGCTATCAACGGGTGGGAATAGCGCATGGTAGTTGGTTGGGAGGGTGCCTCCTTCAAAGGACAAAGTTTCAAGCTCATATAGAAAACTTTTCAGAAAAGTAACTGTTCTGGTTCGCCGTTCTCGTGTGTTTTCAGTGCTGTGGTTGTCTTACTCCACGCTTGGGTTCACTTCACTCGCTCCGGAGTGAAATAGACACTTAAATTTCCATCTTACTTGATGACATTGTGAGAGTGTCATTTGCCGGTGACCTCAAATTGGTGCTTGGAAATGGCTGGGCCCGATTAGAAATGCCCATTCGACTTGGCGATTTCGACCACGCCTTAGTTGCATCATTTTTTATTAGCTTGTAGATTAGTGTTTGGCAAACGGCCAACCAGTTTGGTTTCTCTCTTAATGGTTATTGTCAGACCTCAAAAACCGTCGCTTGTTTTAATTCCTCGAGGCGAATTCTCGCGACTACTAAGGAAATGGGCACATATTCTCGTGTCCTTGGCCAACCTTCTCAAATGAAGGAAATAGCTCAATGGTGTGTTAGATGAGCGTCGTTCATGTCTGTCAGGTTGGGTAATCCGGTGTTATTTGATTCCGATTGGTCTTGCTCATAAATTTTCCGGGCCTCCAACCCTCGAGACAATCATGAGAATTTCACCGTTTAAAGTCGCGCCCTTGAAAGGTGAGGACGAGGAGTAGAAGAGACACCAAAGCCAAAGACATTTATGGATCATAAATTCTCGGTGGAACTCCCCGTCTGCTTCCTCGACTCCTCCTCCTCCTTCCTGCCTTCCTCTCCAACGCATGTAATACAACAACCGTTCTACTTCAGCATTCTCAAAGTTCGAGTTCTCGTTCCTCTTCCTCTTTGGCCTTTGCAAAGTGTTCCAAAGGTCCCGAAGTAGACTTAAAAGGCCCGTGGGTTGTGGTTGGTACTCAATCGGAAACAGAAAAGTCAGAAGGAGGATGAGGTGATACCTTCCAACACACCTAAATCTTCTCGATGATTACACACTTCTCGGCGTATTCCTCTTAAAACACGGCAAAAAAATGCGCTTCTCAATATCTCTAACGATTTATGACCAAAGAATAATTGGATTAGAGCGAGCAAAATCCTTTTTGAGGCCCAGGTAAATACACTGTATCTTCGTTGTAGGAATGGAACAAGGAGGAAAAAGCATTTTTTGCATGTCCACAAGGACAAGTTGGTCCTTCACGTGTGAAGCATGGGTGAGCAATCATCATCTTCCGACCTATCCCACCACCTTGACTGCATCTCAGTTCTTGGCACAGAAGGTGGGAAACATCTCCATCGTTATGAACTCTCACTCTTTTGGGCAGAACTCTGAAAATAAGGGGGCTCCTCACTCTTTTGGTGGTACCACCCACGGTGGTTGGTCCAGAATGGGCGCCTGAGAAACAGCCAATTTCGTTGCAATCTGCAATGCTGCGAGGATGGACGTGTTCATCTACAGACACGAACGAGGCGAAAACAAATAAGCGATATCCTCGTGGGTCTGGCCAGCCTCAGATAGCAATTCCTTGTGCGAAAAAAGATATCTCACGGCAGCTCCAGTAAAATACTGTTTATCTGGAACTTCCTGGTTTTGGCGAGTAACATCGTTTGCGCCATGGAACGAATACCAAGAGAAGGAAGTGGAGGAGGAACAAATGTTGGGTGATAATAAATCATCTCAGCCCTTTAGTCCTCGGTTTGTGAGCTAAAGAAGAATGAGAGAAAACCGAGGCGGCGAGAAAAAAAGTTCAAGAAAATCATCCTTGGATCTCTCGAAAGCTCAGAGACGCCAGCCAGCACACTCACATCAAGAGAAAAGGGCCGCTTTGCGCCTTTGCCTTCTTCTTTTTTTCTTTCTTTTTTTCGTGTCCAGAAGATTCAGCTTGTTCGAGGTGAAATCTGAGGGTATTTCGCGCCTTCCTCTTGGGTTTTTTACACCCAAGAGAAGATATAAATGAACCTGGAACATTTTTCTGGGCCATTTGCCGTCCCAGTGAGGAGAGAGTTTCCATTAGGGGCGCTCGTTGAGGGTTTGTCTTATTGCTTTTCCTCCTCTAACACAACAGAAGGTAAAATCGCTTTTTGCGCGCTTACGAAGAGTAGCTACATCAACTTAGAATGGCTAACCTAAGGTCTACTCGTCCTAGTGCAATAACTAATAAGCTATCATTATGAATAACAGTCACGGTACTTGAGGTACTGGTCCCACAAAGTGTGAAGTAAGAGGTGGTGGTCCTCTTAATGATATCATACATTATGCAGCTCCATCGTGGAAAACACATACCCCCTTTTCCGTTTCCGCGAGAGCCTTCATTGAACCCTTTTGCACCGTCAAATTTGATAGAGTGGAAAAGAAAGGTGTTGGAACGAAAGGGAGCACGGAACGGGAATTGTCTTCTTAAAGGGGTCAATGGGCTGTCCTTAAACTAATGTCCTTCAATTTGCACTCCCTCCACCCAACTGACCAGCCAAGACCCGACTGGCACAAATCTCAGTCATCTTGAAGGCAGCATTCAATCATTGACGCAAATCAAGGAAACAATCATCTTAAGAACAAATCGAAGCCAGCTCTCCAGGCTCGTATTTTTCTTGTCGATTGAATGTGTTATTTCGGATACTAAGGAGATTAGGTGGCCGCGAGAACATATCCTATAGTTATTTTGCGAAACTTTCTTGCTTCTTGGAAATCAAATACAAATATTAAGATGCAACACTTACCATTGGTTGGTAGATTCGTTCAATTCCACATGAAAACGCGTAATAAAAGAACACGAGGGTCAACACCTGTTTCCAATAGCGAATTCGAGGTTGGCCCGAGCGATGATGGGGACCAACTTCTTTGGAGCCAACATTCGGGTCTTCCTCGCCAAAGTGTTCCATTTCCGAGCCAAGGCCATCTTTTTCGATTTGTTTATTCGTTGGTTGGTAGTAGATGGGCATTGTCAATGGCAAAAACCCTGTAAAAGCAAATCCTTGTTCAAATGATACACTTTTTGCAAAGTTTAGTGGGATCAGCTCGACTGGAACGGCAAACTGTGGTTGAATGGAACCATGTCGAAATTTGATCCTAACGTGACGACACGATTGGATATGTCAATAATATGTATGAGCTTATCTTTTTTACTGAAGGCGAACCAGACCTGCACTGATTACGAGTGGTTCGTGTTTGAATGCGATAGCTTTATCCTGTTTATCTAATGGCCATTCCATTACCTCGTCCTCGGTTAAATTTATGGATTCTGAACACTCACCAAGCCCCAATGCACCAAGGTAATTTTGTTTCTAATAAAAATATATTCACTTCCAGATGTTCTAGTCTTCTTTTGTAGTACTGCAAGAGTTGAGATCGATACAAAATTAAGATGTTGGAAAATCATGTTTTCTGCACCATAAAAAGTGCAAAATGAGCGAGCAACCTTACAAATCATTCTTTGAAAAAGTTACTGAGTATGCAAGCTGAGGGCATTCCAATTTTGGTAAAAAAGTTTAATTTTAACGCTATACTATTACGAAATTACTGAAAAAAACAAGGAAAATCAAGAGGATTTTATTTGGCCAGGTGACAGTCCTGGAGATCGATGGGAGAAAAAACGTATTCAACCTGAGACTGGAACCAACCACAATGTCTGTTTCAAGATCATTTTTCCATGGATGATTTAGCATACCCAAGAGGAAAAATCGATGACAAAACAATACTTCAGCCTGTTACTCAAAACTTGAAAAGAAGATGAGCAAATTTACGGATTTTTTGGCTGAAGCCTGGCGACTGCACGAATTTTTGTACTTTTTGCAGTACCTTTCAGACGCGGAAAAAGCCTAGTCCATCTTGTGACCCTCTTCCGGTAAAGACATTCATTCACCATATGTGGGACAAGTTCCCACAGAATGACATCATCAAAGTTGGTCCTTGGCCACTTTCATGTTCTCATGATGCAAATGATTGCCACTATCATGAGAAGATGTAATCATTTAATACTGTTTTTGGGAAACTCGAAGCATGAAAAAGCAGCAGTTTTCAAGTCGGGCTTACCCATTTTTATGAAATTTTAACTGATAAAAGCAAAGCTATTTTATTAAAAGTTCCTGTCATGACGACTGACAAATTAAGGCTTTGAGAATTTTTTCAGCAAGGTAAATTCTGATTGTGACTTGATATTCTACCGGTGGGCCACGGCCCACATCTGGGCCCAAAGGTGGTCTTTGGTGGGCCCAGAAGCTACGGGAAAGTCCAAAATAGTGGGCCCGCGAGACATCCATAGTGCTGTTCTCGTGGGACCAAGTTCTTTGATCATTCATTTGTGGGCCCTTGGACCTACCAAAGTCTGTTTGGTGAGCCCTTGACAACACGTAGTCAAATTGGTGGGCCTTGACCTAAAAAGGTTGCCGCCCCCTGTTATAGAGGTCGGCATAAAGGTCTTCGGATGATTGTAAGGTCAATGTAAAGGCTGCTAATTTTCAACCAATTCTCTTCCCTCAGGTTTTACCTTTGGGAGAACGGAAAGAAAACTTGTTTGTGGTCAAAATCAACCATTAGAAATTTGATTAAATTTGGCTTCAGTAATTTAAGTGATTCAGCTCTTTCGTGTGTCCTAAAAAAAGTGGAGAGTAAGAAATTCAAAATTACACTTTCTTAAGTAAACAAATCTAAATGTTTTGCTTAGACAACAAACAGAACAAGTTTCCTCATGAACCTATTCTTGTGTACAATCTACAAAGTTGATCAATATTCCTCTAATAATCTTGGGTTCATTTATGCAACCATCGCTCAAGATTTTACGGCTAATAACTGGGTTTGATTTAATTTACTTGTTACTTGTCATTAGAAAAGTATTCTGCACAATTTATTGTGTACATTTTTGCCGTTCTTTTTTATTTCCTTCAAATTTCTGATGAAATTAAACCTGAAACATTAAAGTCCTTTCTATAGTAATCTGTATTCTTTTATTTTGTTTAAAGCATAACATAGTCAGATGCTTGGTTTGGTTTTGATTTACTTTATTTTCAAAAACTCTTATACTCAAAGCTCTTCGACAGGAACTGTCGTGTTAAAATTGTTTTGCCTTCATACATTTTTTCAATAAAAGGCATCAATTTGGTGAGGTTGTTTGGCGCAATGTTAAATTTTTTCCTTAATAATATATACATCGTAACGTCAGAAGTTGCATTTCTGGTCTGCATGCTCTGTTCATCGTACTTCCTTTCCGTTTTTGGTTGGTTGTGGTATCGTAACGCAAGACTAAATCCCTGAGCAATGATGTCAAGTGCAAGAAAAGTTTTCTCATGAGTGTTTCTGTTTGTAGCATTCAAAATTTATGCGTATTGAGGTTCCGTGTGGTACACAGGCAACCAGTATGATAGGAGCAGAAAGTCTTTATTCTTCTTCAACCCTAAGAAAAATGGGTACCCATACTGGACGAGTACCTTCATACAACAAGAAACTCTTCCAAGCTTAGGCTTTGGGTAAAACTTTTTTGTAGTGGTTACACGAAAGCCTTCGATTTAGAAAAGACTGGATGGAACTTTTTGTCACAATGGCATCCTCAATCGTTCAGGACAATGTTTAATAGACATTGAGAGCATCCAGATGCCTTCCTTTTTTGATAAAGTTTGTTCATTATTGCAATATATGGGGGTTATCACGATGGTAATCCGAAAATGGTATGCAAATAATATGTCACTCCGACATAATTACCCTTTCCTTATGATGTGAAAGGTGAACGGGACACGACTAGAGATTGGCTAAGAACAAGAAGGGGAAGAAAGCGAAAAGGGAGAAACGAGATATGATAGAATATTTGATTGCCAGAAACAAGGCATGACCAAAGCGAAGACAATAGAGACGTTAAACAAAGAGAAGCACCATAGATTTTCAAACATTCGTTTTCAGTTTGGGTCGCATGTTAACGTAATTGAAAAATCTTGAACGATTACAATATCCAAGTCAGATGAGCAATCCTCAAATATACTCTCGGGTTTGGTTTCAGCTGTTACGGATCCATGAGTAAATAAACTCAAAGACCACTATTCTGACTGGAGTTTGAGATATTCTGTATGTTTCTGACTACGTTAACACGCGATCCAAAAACTATCCATGAACTGTTCAAATCGAGTTCGAAGCAATTTTACTAAGGGATTCGCTGAAGTTTCAGTAAGGTCGACAGGTGAGACTTTCATGTGCGATGTCGGTTCTCTTTCTCTAGCCGTCTAAAAGGGGACCCGGAAACGTTAGCATGCTTTGAAGTTTGCTCCGTTGGGGATCTAAGATTGCAAAGCAACCGTGCGGAAAAACTGCACAAATATACGCAAATGCAGCTCAATAGCAACACTAAGAGCAATGTAGTATGTAACTGTGAACTGAAACATGGCTCTCAATGTACGTATCATGCTAAAGAGTCGTCATAGAACTGGGTGATAAACTCCGTCGTGGAAGTTTTGTCGGTGACTTTGACAGCGATTTGCAAACGCGATATGAGAATAAACAAATCTGAAGTTGAAGGTTCTCAAGTTGGCCGTTAAACCACATTCCTTCCGAACGACATTTCAACGTGCAAATGAAGTTAGAAGTATGAATAAGCGAACAGGTGCGTGAACATGAGTTTGGAAAACTTGGAGGAGGGCCTTTTCGATTGAGCCATTTCTTTTCTACGCTCAACCTTCATGGAAGTAACGTTTTCGTTTGGGAACACTCCTCTTCCCTTTCCTTTTGTATTCTCTTCAATAGCAGATTGCTACAGGGTAGCGAAGAATGGTGAACCAATTCTTTTTCAGTTCTGCTTTGAAATCGTCGAAAGTGGCTCAGACTTATTTTTTTTTGCAGCTGGCTGATTTCTTGCAAGATCCCAGATCCTTTTTGTTATTGAACGGCATTTTTATGCAACTGACGAAAGCATATACTCTCTTGTCTAACATTTAAATGCTGTCAGCATTTCATCTCAAAGAAATATTATTCTGTTCTCTACATATCAATTGATCTCAGCAATGAATGGAATTAATAGCAGGCTGCATGTTAACGTTAACGCATATGAGATTTATTTTAGAGTATAGCAAAATCAAGTCAGATTAACGTTCGCCGAGTCCAAATTCGCCCCAGCTGCTGTGTTTCAAAAACAGAAGGTGTTGTGAGTATATACTTGAGGCCCGTTAATTTGACTTGAATTTGCTATACTCTAAAGATAAATCTTACATGCCTTAACATGCGATCCATTCAATAGGTGGACACGCTTGAATTTGCATTGCTATAACCGTGAAATGGTCCTATTTAATGATGCCTCTAACAAACTAAAGGTCTCCCTGTCCAAGCTGGGAATATATCAGTATAAAGATGCCAAAAAAAGAACACCGCTCATTTTGACCAGTCGAAGGGAGGACTGCAATTTGCTCACCCTGTGTTCTTGCAAATTCCGTCTCGCCTTGTGGAGTTTCAAAAGAGCGGATCCGGGTAGTGAAGCCACCAAAAGCATGGACGTGTCGTAATGGGCAGATATCTAGCTAGGTACGTGGGCGCAGTAGTTTTGGTGATTTGTGGGGAAAAGGATTGTCAATAATGGGGAACGAGTTTGGTTTGTCTTGAACGATCCTCAATGGGCAGGATAGATAGAGAGACATGGGAATTCCATGACTTCTTTGCCAACCCAAAATATCAAGAGCCCAGGAAAGTTCCCAAGTGGTTCCTTCTCGTTCTCGTTGGAAGGCCAAACCATTGGCAGTTATGGTATTTGGTGGAGAAGGTAACTCAAACAAGGAAATAGAGAACCATCCAACTTTTCGCCCGGGAATTGAACATATTGATGTAAGATTGATTGGTGATCTGCTGAGGAGGAACAATCGTTTTCCAAAGAGGCATTCATTCACAACCCTTCAACAATCGAAGACTGAGAGAAAAAAATCCAATCGAAATCCCATCCCAGCTTACTCCTGATCATGTGTACCAGGCCATATGAAGGCCTCTAGATGAAGGGAATCTGAACACAAGGCCGTCAAAGATTCTGTTTTCTCATCCTGCTAAAGAATTGGTCATTAGCCAGACGACAAAACTTTTGTGTCCTCATTTTCCCACTCGAGACTGATGTTTCGACATCAGATGAGAAGCAAACAATGTACCATATAGACTGACTTGGTTATCCATTATTGGATGGAACAAACTACCGGATATGTACACCAAGTATCAACGTTTCTCACATCATGATGAATAGGAGTACAACAAGTAAGTACATTGAACAATACACAAAATTCGGGTGTCACAAACAAATAAAAAATCGATCTGTCAATAAAGACCTATTCGTATCTCGACACTTTTACTATTCGAATTTGTGTGAGATTCGTCAAATTTAGCACATTTTAGTACGAGACCTTGCTCAACGATCTAACCATTTCACTCACCCAAAATAAGATAGCCCAAGCTGAAGACACAGCACCAAATTCCCGAGATGATGAAGGGCCACGCAATTTTCTGGATGCCCCACCAATAAGCATCCTCTTCATCCTCGAGATCCAAAGCGAGCAAAGGATCCTCGACATTGGTTCCATTGCCGAAACAGACTTGATCCTTATTTTTCAGCGAACTCGCCTCACTGGGCAGAAAAGGCCGCACCAGGAACGTGGCCGCCAAGAATCCAATGCCCACACACGCATGGAGGGCATTCGTGAATGGACGAGATTTGATCGGACCCATCGTGTACACCAACATGGAGCTATCGGCCGTGATGTATGCTCCCAAGAGACCATACTGAAGCCCTCGGACCGTCACAAGTAATCCAAAATTGGTTATGAACGGTAAGATGAGCATTCCGACTCCGTTAAGGCTTAAGGTTAGCCACAGAAAGGCCAATTTCACTTTGGGATTCGTCAAATATCTGGTGGAAAAAGGGTGGAGCAAAGAGGGCAAACTTTGAGAACATTGACCAATACATATTTAAACGTAGTGTGTTAGCATCTACTTTTTTCAACGGGTTTGCTCGCGTTTTGCCGTTTTTTTAAATCAGATGAATTATGTTTTTTTATGGACGTTAACGAGTGGCAAGAGCCTGGTAAGAAGTCCAGCTACGGTTTTCAATTCGCCGATGACCAAAGTGACACACTGTATCAAAATCTTGCAATGTGAGAATTGTAAAGTGCTCAAAAATTGTTGAGATCCAATATCAAAATAGCTGTTTGCTCATTCCAAGTATCTATATAAAAAAGCTCTTCAGTTCAAAATTGAGGAAAACTAAATCGATCCATCACATTTCTTCTTGAGGAAAACCCGATTCCTCGCAGAATAACGAATGCTGCCAAAACGCCAACATTCAAGGCTCGTCAAAGTCTTTAAAGGAACGTCGTTGTACATTTTCTTTCGCATCATCTTTGAGATTGTTGCTCGAGAAAATGCGGACAATTTGCCAAGAGTTCGGTTCAAGTGAACTATTTTATGCAAATCCTCAACCTGAGCTCCGAGTACACGGAGATATTCAAAGCCAATTTGAATTTATTGCCGCCATCTTCACCTGGGACATTTCTGATTGAATAGTTCGATTCGATCTGCCACACAAAATAAGAGGCCTTCCAAATACGTACTTGACTTTCTTTTATCTTGCCTGTTAAGGAAAAGTTGAGAGATGTAAATGAAAACCCTAAATACTCCTTTAAGGAATCATTTCCAATCCATTTGAATAGTAGTCTTTGCAATGATGGGTCAAGTTAAAACTGTGGGAACCATGAAAAAATATTTGTACACTTACTCATTTCCAGTTTTCCAGTATATAAGCAAAAGATATTGGCAAAATATAACATTTAGTGATTTTTAAGAATCCAAGTTTGATCGTATTTTTGCTATTGCAAATTCTCGAAGCTTTGGCCCATTTTGGGTGAACTACGTAGTTTCTTTTCCTTTTCATCGAGTCTTCCCCCTAAACGGACGGATGGTTTACTGAGTCGATAGTCATTTCGATGTCAAATGGTCGTAATAGGATTATCGTTGCATACTAGTGAGATCATTGCCAAGGACCGGAAGTTTGGCATTCCTTTAAATGGTCGAACATGTCGATCGTTTCCGTGGCCTATTTATTCAAACCTGCAGGTTTCAACTCCACAACATCCGAACCCGGCATCAAAAAGATCCAACCAAACTCACAGAATAACGAATGTACTAAGAAGGAAATACTCCTTTTCCGTATTCTTTCGAAACAAACGAATGGTAGAAGCATAACATCCTTGCAAAATGTTCTACCTTTTAAAAACAAATCCAGTTCCAAGAGAGCCAACGATGTAGCCAAGGAAGCCAAAGGTCCACACCAAATTGATGACAGCGATATTAACTCCCACATTCTTGGCTAAGTAGGGCTGAGTGGGTCCCACGACAGTGACCATGAGACCATGGCCCACATTAGAGAGCCACGACGAGGGAAGGAACAAGGCATACCAACGAGCCTCTCGAGAAATTCCCATGGTGATCAACTCTTCATACCTTGAAAAAGAAAAGAGCTTGGAGATGGAACGAAGTAGAGAGAGAGAGAAAGAGAGAAGAGGCCATTGTTCATCTTCATCATTCTCTCCGAACGGATCACCCGAGGCCAACTCTTTGATATGCCACTCTGCTGAGCTTGTCAAAAAGAATGAATAATCGGCACCTCCTTCTCTTTCTTAAATGGCCGACAAAATCACAGCACGTCCAAACTGACTTTTAATCCTTTCGGATTGACATTTTTGGAATGGTTGTTCAACTTGATTATGGTTCTCTGAATTTAACAATTGGAAGTGCGGCAACTTTGATTCAATAAACTAATCAGCTCCTCAGAAGATGCGTCTACCTATTAATAAGAACATCAGATTCGCCATCCGAGTTCTATCGTACTTGAAGCATTGCCAAGGAGCTCATATTACAAGATTACCGGTCTAGTTGTAAGGCTCATTCCCCAAACACTCACCATTCACAAAATCGGTTGCCACAAGCACTTAAAATGAGTTTGTACGTATATGTCCTCGTTGAAGTTCTAGCGTATGCTGGCTGGGTGCACACCCTTATAAGTTAGGTACCCACACACTCAGCCTGAGTTTGAGCTTTCTGTTCCTACTATTCGTGTACAAATGCTTGTGTACTGCAGTGAGGTTATTCCTGCCTCCTTCCTCTTTTGTACTCACTGAATCCACAACACTCATCCTGGACCTTGTCAAATCATTATCCCTCACTCCATACCATGGTGGATTTCTGTTCTGCTTTGTGAGCTGTTCTTTCCTTCCTTCCTTCCCTTTTTTTGGCTCAGTGGGGACACACAAAGTGTGCTTGCTACACTCGCCATAGATGTCTAATAAAATGTGTACAGGTGATACAAGGGAAACATAGAAACTGCATTGGGTTTGGGTTCGGAGGGGGTAGATGCCACTTCTGATGGGCGTCAAGGTCAAATATATTGCACTCGATCGATTCTTATTCTGGACATCGGTTGGATGAAACACGTGCACAAGGATGTTTTTTCAGGGTGCATGGCTCATCGGTAGTAGGTTTAGCTTTTTGACGAGAGGCTTAGGCTTGATATGAAAATGATGTCTCTCGATATGTTGATGGTGCTAATCGAACGGGTTATTTTGCAAATTGAGGGGGTCATGTTGTCACGAAAACAATTTCATAAAAGAGCGATGTTAAGCTTCTTATTTTCAGTTCAATCTTTCAACTTAAGTTCGGTGGTAGTCCAATTTAATTGCTTTTTTGCATGATTGATCTTAACTAACCTTGTGTTTAGTCCTAGGGATCGCACCTTTTGAACAACTTACAAAAAATAATAAAGGCCTATTAGACAAATTAGAGCAAATCCATAATTTCGAAAACAAAAGGTTCAGACCAACCACCGACTTCTGGAAAAAGTCTTCTTTCACTTTGCCCTTAACAAAAACTAGGTTGCTCTCGAATTCATAGCTAAATGTAAGCTATATCACATGCATGTTTCGTTGAAATAGTGTTGGTAGTCATTAAAGTGCAATTCTATTATTATACACTTCCAATCTGGCCATGATATTTCTGTCTTCTCACTTACCTTTATGGGAGATATCTCTTGAATAGACACCAATTCCAGGAATGACGCATCCCTGCTCCACAAGTGTTGAACAAACACGATTTCTTAGGGGGAAATTATTCAGCGGATCATCCTCGAGCAACTGTTTCTTTTTAGGTTTCTATCGAGCGGTGATGAAGAGCTCTACCCCACTAAATATGAATGAATCGAATCTCACACATGTTTGGTATAGAAATAGATGCTTTATGGTCTCACCTTGGAGGTAGTGGATTAGATACACGAGCTCATCTTCCCTCGGGTCCAATAGAGATGTTGATACTTTTTGGATGTCACTGCCGATGTCCTTACTTTGGCGTTCTTTTAGGTTGTTTTTTTGTTCGCCTTAGTCCGCTAACTTAACAAGTTTCCTCGATAAAAAGAAGTGCTCTGAAGCATCGAAATGCCTCGAGTTTGCTGGCTGATGCTGCTATGAAGGAGCAAATGAACACTGTACTGTATAGTAGCTACAGCGAGAAATTAACAAGCACGAGAAACTCGTTACTTTTGCCTTCTTAGCATAATTTGAGAATCCAATTTCATCCTAGCTAGATAAGAATTTGGCAAGTTTTTATACTTCAATATTGCTGGGTAGACGAGGCTCTTGACATAGGAGAAAGTACCTTGAGAGAGTATAATCACAAACTCCAATAAACTCCAATTGTTGCCAAGTCAGCAAGTTGTTAAGATTGTTTCCAAAAACTAGTTGTGGAGCAATCTAAGTCAGAAAACCAGAGGACTTCTTTCCTTTTCGATCTTTTGCACAAGTGTGCGATCTTCAAATCCGAGATGTTGACGCTCTATTGACGGATATTTGGTGGCAAGTGCTGCCAGACTTGCAATTGCTCGAGACAGTTCTTATAAATCATCTTTTCTTTTCCTTTCACAGCAAAAACTACAGTACTTTAACTGGCTTGTTCCAATGAAAAGAAGAGAAAATGCGGTCAATTTGATGAAGGTTTGCAGAGGATTACAGAAAGGCTTTCAAATGATAGTAGTAAATGGTAAAAACAAGAAAACTTTGCGTTATCTTAAATGTAATAAACCGTAATTCAGCGATCAAAAACTATAAAACAAGTAAAATAATCTTCATGATTTTCTTGAGGGTGCCATCAACTGATCCGATTTTTCCTTAGACCGTCTGGAGTTGTCTCGAATTATATGAAGAGTCCCAGAAGAAATATGGATGGAAATTAGTGTCCAAGATCTGGTTGTTTTCCATTTCTGAGAGCAAATCAAGGATCTTCTTGGCCGTGGCTGATTTTGCTCCAGTCATGGATTTTGGCTCGACATTAATAACATGTCCTGTTGTCGTCGTTGAATCTTTCGACGATGGCTCATTGTTATGTCTTTCAGGAGAAGTATGCGAAGGTGGGAAGGATGATGATGATGACGAAGAAGACGGAAGATTGGAACGGGAACGAGAAGAGTCATCCATCTGTGCAGGATTATGATGCTCGGTCATCTCTTGGGCCAAGTCGGGAGGGTTGTTATTAATGGTTGTGTTATCGGCACCATCGTGACTCGAAGATTCTGGAATTTTTGGCAAACGAAAAACGAATTCAAATTACATCGCTTGAGCTTGAGAGCGTTTGAAGGTCGGCTGTGCCCAAGAGAAATTCGGGGAATGTATTTCAAAGTACGACGAGAGAGTTCCTTCTCGTTTCATATTGCTTGGCAAAGGCCTTGCTCTAAGAAAGCTTATTAAACGCTCTGTACGTGTACATGCGTGCGTGCGTGTGTGGGTCGGTGGGTCGAAAAGTCGTATCATACCACTCTACTTGGTTGAATGCTTGGCTAGGCCAGCTAACCATAAAGAGATTAAGAAATGTTCCAAGTACAAATTCGAATAAATGGGAACCAACTATAGCAAATCTGCCATTTTCGCGTGTCGTCGTCGCAAGAGGCTTGACTTCTTCGGCTCAAGTACTAATTAGGAAAACTCTTTTCTATCCCTTCTTCCATTCGCTTCGCTCAGTCGCTCGATTATCAAGATACTGTTGTCGTTTCTTCTTACCGGCGGGGTCAGAACCAGGACTCAGCATTTTTTGTGGCTTCTTGTTGGACATCTGGGGTTTGCTTTGGTTCTCCGAGAGGTAATGAGTGACCAGACTCTGAAGCTGGCCCAGTTTGGCCTTGAACTCCTCACGTTCCCGCGACACTTGTTGGAGCTGTTCCTCTTTCTCTTCCATACGGCGCTTGATTTGCTGTCGTTGGTATTGGTAAATCGTGATATATTCCCCTAAGAACGAGAACCTTGATTAGATTTACAAAAAAAGTTGAGCAGACTCATGGGTTGTTGTCGTTTTTGATTTCGATCAAGCTGCTTCGTAAACTGAAGACTTTCTAATGCCAAATTAAGTTAACAAGAGTGTGACCCTGATTGCCTGATTCAGTTGAACAAG
The DNA here is from genome assembly GCA_010645155.1 of Tigriopus japonicus. Taxonomy (NCBI): domain Eukaryota; kingdom Metazoa; phylum Arthropoda; class Copepoda; order Harpacticoida; family Harpacticidae; genus Tigriopus; species Tigriopus japonicus. Next base: position 5,456,395 of record CM021321.1, read on the forward strand.
TACAGTACATGTCTTTGATCTTGATTAATTCCGACATTACGAGTGTTAGGACTAAGGTTATCCAACTTAGAGCCCCTATAATTGGAAGAGTACGCGAATGAGATTGACCCAAGTAGCCCGACATAGTTGGAAAAGACGAAGGACACAACACAAAAAGTGCCGATTTAATTGTTGAGAATCAATACAGGCGTTTGATCTTAATTACTACGGACTTTTGGGTTGTCAGGGCTAAGGTTATCCAACTAACTCATTTTTATTGTGTAGAGCGGGGAAAAGTGGCAAGTTTTTTAGCCATTCAAGGCCAATTTGACATTGCGACAAAACTCATGGATTGCCTGAATGAAATCATCTTCCAGTCCCAAAAGGATGGAGCTCAAGCACATTATTCTGATAGGGATCCAAATTTACTCGTGATTTCCAACTCAGACCAATCTCTCAGACTAGATCGACTTTCTTACCCACGGTTTCCGTCTCTTCTTGAAGTTGAACATTGACATGCTCCAGTTGTTCCTTTTCGGCCGACAGATCCGCAATCTGGTTCATGGCATCTTTGAACTTCTGTTCCAGTTTAATCAGAGCCACATCTCGACTGATCACAGGCAAAGGTTCCTTCTCACCATTCTTATGGGAGGAGCAGCTCGAACTTGACACTTGGATTGTCTGTGTCGATGAATTGGCCATGGTTTCGCCTCCTCGTCGTTCTTCCTTCTTGGATTCACTCTCGTGTTGTGAAGGAGTTTGGGAACCTGGAAAGACGGTGGAAAAAAAGGAATGAGGAATCAAAGTGGGGACTGATATGAAGAAAGATGAGGAAATTTCATGAAGATGAACGACTTTCCCTTACCTTTCTTAGAGAACTCGTTTGTGACTTCGTGCAATTGAGGCTGTTCCAATTGTTGGTGGGTATTGGGACCCTCTAGCATGACAGGACTGGAGCAAGAGGACAACGACGATGTGCCAGTTTTGTTTACTATAACTGCAGACGATCCAATCGAGGACGATGATGAGGAACTAGTCGAACTCTCCGACATGGAAGACGGCGACTCATCTCGGTGAAGGTCTTTCCGCGCTGTCATTAATTCCAATTCGTGTCTCAGCTCACTATTGTGTGAGTTTAGGGATCGTATCTGGGCCTAATAAGAGCGGGAAAGATGGATTAGTTGCTACATAGCAAATGGGAACTCTCGGTAGTACAACTCGAGTGATACTCACTTCGGCCTCGTTCAGTTTGATACGCAAACTTTCCTGGACTTGTTCTGGCGTTTGGGATTCTTGCTCATTCAAATCCTGGGTGTTTCCTCCTTGAAACACATCCTCGCCTGCATCTAAGCGACCGTGAATACTGTTCTCGGCAAAGGCCACGTATTGCTGCATTTTGGATTTGAGGCCGTCGATGATCCCATCTCTTTCGTCCACAGCCGCGCTCAATTCCGAGACTTGGCTCACCAATTCCGAGATTTTGTCGTCTTTCATTAAGGACGTCAAACGACGGCGAACAGTGTCCAACTCATCCATTATTTCAGCTTTGGCATTCGTCTGAAGACAGGCGAAAAAACGAAAAAAAAAATATCTCAATTTTAAAGCTATGAAAGCTGGATCGATTGAATAAAATGTACTCCGGAATCATCCAACCTTGTCTTTTTCAGACAAAAGCAATGTACATTGACGAGACGAGTGAGCCATCAATGTCACAAGCTTCCCGTTCCCTCGTTTCGTACTGTTCTTACCATTTCCATTAGAGCCCTTTGGAGTTCCTCGTTCTGTTCCTTCAATTGTTTATTCTGAGCCATTGCCCGAGAGGCTGCCACTTTGTCGGACTCGCAAGCAGCCATCAGATCCGTGTGCGCAATGTGGGATTGGTCATTGGCTTTGAGCATCTCGTTCTGGGTTTCCAAATCACTGATCGCGTTCGTTTTATGAATGTTGTCCAACTTCAACGACTGTATGTCCGCGTCCTGGATCGGGAAGAAAAGAAATTGAGTGGACTTTGGAAACGACCTTATCGAAAAGGTTCACTTTTTCTTTCATCCAATAAGTGACGGTATTTTGATGACGTAGATAAAGTGAACAAGTGGGTAAACATGATTGAAGGGGGCTTTGCAATAGGAGTAACAAGCTCGGCCGCTAGAGACAGAAATTATAAGTCATTTGGAAGTTAAATAAAAGGGCATTTAAAAACAATTTCAAATCACTAGAATGGACAATTATATATGTAAAGGAGGAAATTAGAATGGCCAATTATATGACGTTTTACTAGTCCGTTTTTTGTGCATGGGCAGCAATCAAAACGTAAATGACATTGATTGCTTTCTGAGGCATTAATAAGTTCGTCTTCGGACCCACTCAGATAATGGATTCATTTCTTCCTTGCATTTATAATTCCCCTTTCTTTAGGCTCAACAATGTAAACAATAACTCTCAAATGGAAGTTCATTATGAAGGAAGGTATGTTGAGTGCTGACAGAGATTTAATTACAAGAAGAGCAGCTTGAGCGCGTCATAAATTAGGCTTCCAAGGAAACCTTGTCCTATTTCAAGAGAGTAAGGTACTTAGATCATTAAATCCTTTCCTACCTGAGCTTGAATTCGACCTTGAAGGTCATCCCGCTCTCGAATGACTTCGGAGAGCCTCTCATCCAAGGACAGAACCTTCTTTCTCAACACTTCCACCTCTTGTAATCCCATACTCGAGACTTGTTGGGATTTTCCCGCAGCCTCGGATTGCTGCTTTTTCTCTTGTTCCCGATGGTTCTGGATCATTTGTTGGAGTTGAGTCTCGAGTTGTCCAATGTGACTGGTTAGTTCCGTTTCGCGATGAGCCAAATTGGCATTTTCCTGGATCTTGTCATTCAGTTGTTGGGTGATGGTTTCGATTTGGGCGGCGAGTTGTTGGCTGTAGTTCGTGTACTGATGAATGATTTGCTCTCGATCTTGGGAGGCTTGTTGGATGTAAGCTGTGAGTTCAGCTTCTCGTTTGACCAATTTGTCTTTCTCTTCCTCTAATCGAGTAATTTTCTCCTCCTGTTCTTTGTGAGCGGTAATGGCCTCTTCATCCGGGTGATCAAGAGCCACCGAGCGAAGTTGGGTCAAATTGAGCTCGGCCATTTCGAGTTTAGACTTAAGATTGGCTATGGTTTGAGACTGAGTCGAGGTCTCCTGTTCCTTCGCACTCAATCGGCTTTTTAGGTAAGCCACGTCTTCGTCCTTCTCATTCAATTTGGCATTCAAATTCTGAATGGTGGCCTCGAGTTCCGCCAACTGTGTTTGAGCCTTTTCTCCTTGATCTGAGGCCTGAGCTCGCTCCAGGCTTTCGTTGGCACGTTGTTCGGATTCCAAAAGCATTTGCTTTAAACTCGTGACCTCCACTACAAGAATGAAGAGAAGCCAAAACCGACATTAAAAAATCATGACATCCAAGTCTACCCAAGCCTAGAATTGAACACAAAATCGAAATGATTCGAGTGATTTCATATGGATTTTTAATGTTTTACATTACTTCCGGTCCCGTTACCTAAAATAAGGATTTTTTTCATTAATAAAATTCTCTAAATAGGTAGTATTGGCCTTAAGAAGCACAGGATCCAAAGACAACGGCAAGATATATCATATTAAAAAAAATATATTGCAGGGTTTAAGGTTGGTCTAAGAATAGCTAATGCAAAAACATCAGCCAGGAAAATTTTAGGTCTATAGTATAAACTGAAGCCTTGTCGCTTTTCATTGCGCATGACCCTGATTTGGAACGAAGGTCAGCTCTGATCGTGATTCAATAAATTTTATGATACGTTACATTCCCGATAGTGTGACTCAGAAAAGCCATGCTTGTGAAAGGCCAAAGACGGTTAAGTAAAAAAAATGGCAATTTCAGTGATTGAAGCAACATCAAGTTGAATTTTAAAGATTATAGGGTTCATTTGAAATTACTCGAATAATCAATCCCACTTTAAATGACCAAAATTGTGACTTGTCCTACCTTCTTTCATTTTCATCGTGTTCTCCAATTTTTTGATTTGGCTTTCAAAATCGGATTTTTCACCCACGAGCATCGAGATGGAATCCTTGTAGGATTGCAGCTCCAGCTGGTATTTTTCGGTCTCGTCCACTTTCATATTGGCCTGCTCGGTCTGATATTTGGCTAATTCTTGTTGAGCCATCTGCAATTGCTCATTCTGAAGCAGAAAAACAAGAGCTGTGCAATCAAATACTGAATCATCCCGCTTCAATTTAGAATTGAGCTATAAATTTCAGTTTATCATCGGAACTCCAATTAAGTTCTTTTCTTCCAAGAGACAGGGCAAGAATACAATAAGTCAAAAAACATTCCTTGACGGCTCAACGAAATTAGATTCAGTACATAACAAAAAACAACAAAATAATGTTTTTTAATCCAGTTGTGACTAAACATCGGGTTATATAGGTTATAGAAGAGCTCTTCTTGGTAAACTTATCTCTTACCAAAGACTGACAATAGGTCTCGTATTGTTGATAACCGGTGGCATATTGCTCAATCTGAAGACTCAATTCGCGATTTCGAGCCACCAGTTCCTCCCTCGTCTCTTCCGGTTTTTCCACTTCCGCCTGTGCCGCCACCACTTCCGGTTGGTTCAACACCTGACTGATTTGTTCCGAAAGTGACACGTCCGAATTCACATTCATGGCGGGCAAAATCGGCTGAGGATCCACTTCGGGTTGTTCTTGGGCCAAATTCGAAAAGACATCATCATTCCCCGAAGATGGAAACGGAACGGATGTGGCGGTAGCGGGCGAATGGCGGAAGTAATCCGTCAAGGAAGAAGAAGAGCCGGAAATGGGCGCATTGGGAGGCTCAAGCTTGAAATGATCTTCAACGGAAGGGTTCACGGGAGGCGGGACGGGACTGGGATCGGTCTGAGAGGGAGGGGGCGTGGCCGTATCCGGTCGACGTTTGGATTGAAACTTCTTCAACTAGAATCGAGAAGCGAGAAAAATTTAACAGAGCTTCAATTGGAGATTGGGATATGAGAGAGAGAGAAGATTCCTACCTTTTCTTTGGCCAAACGGAGCTTCTCTTCTCGTTCGATGTCCATTATGGCGGATTTAAGTGGATCGCATGAATAGTTGTTCCAGATCGATTTGAATGGATGAGAGATTAATTTGAATAGTAATGTGTTTCTGATGTCAGTCGTTTCACTTTCTTTAATGCGATTGCTGATGTGTACAAATCAGGGTTGCCGACATTTTTTTGGATAAGTTTGGACCAGGTTGCAACTTGCAAACTTGAATGTGATTTTGGGAAAACTCGGCTTGAATTTGCATTCATGATAAGGAAAGCTGAACAATGTCAAAACTATTGCGGTTGGCATTGATTCCTCGTTTATTGTGAAACAAAATTAGGGTTGAAAAATGTTAGCCCTGATTTTGAAGTCCGTGGAACTTGGATTAATGGTGACCGTGTGTCGAACGGAGATTGTGTTTCGTAGGGAAATATTTGCCCTTTGCAAATAAGTTATACAGCTGTATAATATATGAAGTTATCATATTATAAGTTATACAGTTACGTTAGAAGGCTTTTGCCGCGTTGAAAAGCCTAATAATAACAATCGTACATCAATCCATCATGATCATCGAAAAACGTAAAAAACTTTCCACACAAGGTAAAACATATTTGTCTCACCATAAGCCACAAAACATCCAAAACCTACGCCTCTGGCAACCGTAATACCTCTTGTCCAATTCCATGGCCTTTCTTACCTTCAAACTCTCTCATTTGATCGCCACAATCCCGATTTCAAACTCTCTTCACATTTTCCTTTTCATTGGATTCGTCACGCTGGAAATGGCCCTCATTTCCAAAGCAGACTTCTCGATATCTCGATATCTCTCTCTCAAAACGCCGATTCATCCTAGTGATTCTCGTGTTCTCAATAACATCCTCGTGTGCTCCCTCTCATCATCATGCCCGAATCGGACACGCCCCCGCCTTCGTCGTCCTCGGCCGCTAGGGGCTGGCCCGCCCTCAAAGAGCACATTCTCGCCAACAAGATCACGTTCGGGATGTTTTGCACGCGTCTCTTGACGCTCTTTTTCACCCTCAACTACTTCTTGCCCATCTTCTTAAGTCACTCCACGCAATGCTATTATAAGGCCCTGATGGCCAATGCGGCCACTTCAGCTCTGCGGCTCCATCAACGCATTCCCCGGGTTCAATTCGATCGCGCCTTTCTGGGCACCATCTTCTTGGAGGATTCGGCTCATTACGTACTCTACAGTTTGATTTTCGTCTATGGACAGCCTTTGACCATGGCCTTGGTGCCTTGCGTCCTGTTCGCCGTCCTTCACGCCGCTTCTTACTTCCTCACCTTGCTCGATCGGTTGGGTCAGGAGCCCAATTCGTTTTGGGGAGCCCGAATGTTGATCTCGTTCGTGGAATTCCAGTCCAGAAACAGCTTGCGAATGGCCGCTTTCACCGAGATCTTTCTCATGCCCGTGGTGATCGTGTTCATCTTTGTGGGACGTACCCATTTGCTCACGCCCTTCATGTACTATCGATTCTTGACCTTGCGATACGCTTCGCGGAGGAATCCGTACACGCGCGCCGTGTTCATGGAACTGCGGGTGTCCTTGGAACAAGCCGTCCAATCGCCGAGAATCCCTGACGGGGTTCGAACCCTGACCCACAAGGCCATTGCCCTGGTCTCGAGCTTAGCTCCGGCTTATGCACCCGAGAACTGAGAGTGTTTGTGTTACAATCCCAACCGCGTGTTTCAATATATAATAGATGTCATTCCCGTTCAATTGCTCCCCTCCCCCAAATGTGATTGTCAAGACCGCTGTTGTAAGAATAACCACGCACCTGCCGGCATTAAAAATGATTCGATTCTGGTCACCACTCATTCGCTATTGAATGTCATATCCTGATTTTGTTCTAGTCCTAAATTCAGCGATGGAAAACTATGTCAAGGGTCAAAATGTCGAGACCGAAGACACTTTGGAAACGATCCCTCTCCATGGATTGTCGGCTGATTGTACTTGGATGAAGATCAAACCCGGCACCAAATTGAGAAACGTTATTGGATATGCCAAGAAAGATCTGGCGGCCAAAGGTTTGATTTTGATCTCGGGCCACGGTAATGCAGCCACCAAAGCCATTGCATTGGGCGAGATTGTCAAGCGAGGGTAAGTTTTAGGCATTTCATCCATTTACGGTTGAGGATTCATCCAATGTTTCCCTTGCAGTCATCGGGGCCTGTTTCAATACACGCAGATTGCGTTCAAAGTGTTCGAAGAGCATTGGGATCCGAAAAGTGAAGACCTGGATCCCTTGAAAGTCGTTCGTGAAGTGCCTCAAATTTTTGTCGTTTTGTCCAAACAAGCTTTACCCGATTTGGGTGTGGAGGCCCAACAAGAGCTTCGACAATTCCTCGATTTTGATAACAAATCCGGCAACACGAACAAACCACCCAAGAAACGGGGTAATCGACAAGCTGCAGAAAGATTGGGTGTGACCAATCCGAAGAAACCTCAAGGTAGCCATTTCAATACGGTCAAACCCAAGAACGGACCTCGTCCAAATACCAAAGCTGAATCAAAGGACAATCGACCCAAGACCACTCCTGGAAATACGTCAGCTCGTACTTCTAAAAGCGAAAAAGCACAAAGCAAGGATCTCGGAAATGGAAAAGAAAATCAACCCGAAGGATCATCCTGAAAGAGGTGTGGGGAAAATTCCGTGTATTGATATTTTTGAAGTGCACAATGGTGATAGGTTATGAATTCCTTAGGTTGGGAGTGAGTGGCAAGTGCAGGTAGTTTTCCAACGAAAATAGGTGGAGATTTTACGATGATCCGAATTCGTCCATCCATTTCTCGTACTTGTCCAGATCTTCTTTCGAGACACTCTTGTTGCATTTCGCAATGGCCTCCATGAAATCGGTCTTGGTCACGGGCAAGTCCAGTTCCTCTTGGTTCAGATTACGGATCTCGGACGGTTTTAATCCGGCAATCTTGCGTCTCATGGACATCATGCTGGCATCACGACATACATTGGTGATATCCGCCCCAGAATATCCGCCCAATCGCCGAGCAATCGCCTTCAAGCCCACATCTTCGGCCAATTTCACCTCTCGCAAGTTGATTTTCAACTAAAACAAAACACGCACATAATAAACTATTGTAACAAGCACATAATCAATTATCTTTTTTTTAATATTTACCAAGGCTTCGCGACCTTCTTCGGTGGGTAATGGAATGTAAATTCGCTTCTCCAAGCGTCGTCTTAAGGCCTCGTCAATGTCCCATGGAAAATTGGTAGCCGCGAGCACCATGACCACTTTTCCGGCCTCGGTAATACTACACATGCCGTCCATTTGAACGAGCAATTCGGATTTGACTCGCCTAGAGGCTTCGTGTTCCGACTCAGAGCCTCTCCGGGAACACAAGGAGTCAATTTCGTCGATAAAAATCGTGCTCGGAGCGTAAAATCGAGCCATTTCGAAGAGAATCCGAACCAGTTTCTCGGACTCGCCGCGATACTTGGAAGTAAGAGTAGAGGAAGACACATTGAAGAAGGTCGTCCCACATTCGGTGGCCACAGCCTTGGCCAACATGGTCTTGCCCGTGCCCGGAGGTCCGACCATCAACACGCCTCGCCAAGGCCTTCGGATGCCTTTAAAGAAGTCCGGCATCCACATGGGCAAGACCACGGCTTCCTCCAGCAATCTCTTAGCCTCGTGGAGATCGGCGATATCGTCCCACTTGGTATTGGGGTTCTGTTGAACGATATCCCGCTCCAACATCTCAATCAGATCTCCATCGATCCCGGTAGCGTCGAACTTCCGCTCTTCCGGTTCTTCATCCTCGGCATCTTCGGGTTTATCTTTATCATTCTTATCATCTTGATTGGTCGATCCTCGGGATGATGTGGGACCTCGACCGGGTTTCTTTGCCCCACTTTCCCCGGGTTTTCCGGTTCCTTTAGCGCCTCGAGTGTCGGGTGCACCTCCGCGGGTTCGTTTACCAGTACTAGGTACGGGTTTATTGGCGCCTTTGACATTGCGCTCATTCTTTTTCGAGCCTCGAACGGGTCGAACCGAACTTCCACGGGGTCCATTATCCGCTTGGGTGGGATTGGACCAAACATCGGGATCTTTGGGGGGCGGGGCGGGCCAAACATCGGGATCGCGGGTGGGTTCTTCAAATGAGGCGAAGGCGGACCGCCCTGCCCCGCCCACTTGACGGGTATCGTGACTTTCGCCCTTGAAAAGAGCCAAAGTTTGCGTGATGTTCTTGACCACATCGTATTCTTGGGCAATCTCGCCTTGGATTTGCTGCCATTTGTATTTCCGTCCGGGATCGTCCAATCCGGATAAAAGTCGATGGATCTGTTGGATCACCCCTTGATAGTACACACTGGCCGTCTCATAATTGCCAATTAGCGACATTTCACGAGCCAACTACAGGAAAAAACGTAGCAAAATTAACGGTTAAAGGTCCTCCCACGCCTGAATAAACACCTTACTCGTGATTTTAGTTTAGTTACCTTGGTGTTTTCGCAAATATCCGACACCGAAATGGCCATGATGAAGATGGTGGTGCTCGAGGTAGGGATTTATCGCTGGAGATTCGAGATGAACTTCCTGGTTTTCTGATTTTGATCTCGAGTTCTACGACCGTCCAATTCTGTCCAGGTGTGGTGGTGGTCGTGTGTGAATGCACTTTTCTAGCAAATCCACCTTTGTCCTTCCTCAGGTTCTGCCTGTGTGGGAATCTCGTGAGTGTGGGCATGGATATTCTTACTGAAGCTCGTTAGCTATCCATGGGTTGGGTGAATCAATAAGGCGTGCCTGCTATTTTTCTGTTGGGTCGATTGTACTTCTTTCATCTGCCACCTGCTCTGCTGATCTTTGTGACTGAATTAATGTTATGTAGGAGGCAGTGTTGCTCGATGATTTGGGCTAAAAAGCTAAAAGCATTGCCAAAACACTTTTTCCGGACTTTGAACTACAACTCTTGAAGTAAAATCCGCGGGTATATTTTTGTTTAGTTAAGGAAGACAAACGAGCACTTCGAAAGTTTTAGAAATACATGGAGAACTTTTTGTCAAGTAAAATTTAAAAATTTTAATTATTAAATATCTTAAAATTTATTGATATCTTTATTCAAATGTAGTGAACCTCAGTCAGTTATGAAAGAAATTGGATTTTGAGTTCTTTCTGACAAAACTTTTGAGTTTATTTAATTACTCTTTTGATCCATCACTGGTCTGTCTGTATTTGGCTCTTTGCCAGGGATGAGGAGTAATTGTAATTTCAATTACAATTACATCTTTGGGTCACGTAATTGAAATTGTAATTAATTACATTTTTGGGCATGTAATTGACGAATTTTCAATTACAAATTACCAATTACTTTTCAAAATCTTACTTCCTCAAATTAATCGAAAAACCAATTTATCAGTTTTTATTTACAAAACAATTATTTTGTCATCAATTTGCGGTCAATGTGATGCCACGAACAGATAGCTTTTGTTACAATACACACCCAAGCTTTGATGTTTAGATACTTTTAAACTACAAGAGCTTTTGACCATAATTTTTGTGTCAGGATTTAAGGCTTTTCACAACCAAGGGAAATGAAGTGCAAAAATAAAGTTTTAAAACATCGTCATACTTGATATATATGTGCAAAGTTCGTGTTTTCTGAAAAAGAAAAAATATGTGTTGTAATTGATGGCATAATAATTTTGATATTTAAGCCGTTCATAAGCTATAAGTTTTTGTAAATCACTCTTTCAAATCAACCTTTCAGTCATTGTAAGTTGCCGGTTGGTGCATCGCTACTTAAAAATGGCAGATCTTTTTATTTTTCCATCGTTTTGAAACAGCAAAACGGCGTAAGAGACGGAAGGATTGTAATTGACTTGTAATTGTCATGTAGTTTTAATTGTAGTCAATTACATTTTCGGATAATGTAATTGTACTTAATTACATTTTTTGATGAAGTAATTGTAATTGTAATCAATTACATTTTTCACGTAATTGACGCAACTCTGTTCTTTGCAGAGTTCCGCCCCATAATTAACTTTCCACCCCTTGAAGATTTTATTAAAATCTGGCAACACTAAAGCGAGGCCTAGTCATGTAGGCACAAGTGTCCCAACAGGGCCAAGACTAGTGCCTTGGCTTGGGCATTCCTAGGTTAGGCCTAGTAGGCCGCCCTCAGCTAGGTTTAAAAACAAAGGTGACGGGAGCGATCGTGAATATATGACGATACACTTTCTATCCACATATGAAAAGTCACTCATTGTGTTGCTCATCGACAAGTCATTTCACTTCTGCGAATTGTATTTCATTGACTCTTGGATATTTCTTAATCAAGCTTTTTTACAACATTTTCTCGCACGTTAGAATAATCCTTCAGTTTACCTCGATAGAGATGATGGCTTTTCAGCTTCTTTAACGTAATCATGCGCATCCTTGGGGCTCTTGGGATTCGCCCTTTACTTGGCCTGGCTCCCACCATCCCCGGCCTTCTCATGGCTTCCGCTCGACGACCTAGCTCCGATGCGGCCGCCTTCAAGGCTAAATTGGCCCAAGCCAAAAATATCGTGATCCTCACGGGAGCCGGGGTTTCAGCAGAATCCGGTATTCCCACTTTTCGAGGTCCCGGGGGATTCTGGCGAACCTACCAGGCTACGGATTTAGCCACACCTCAGGCCTTTAGGCGAGATCCTTCTCTGGTTTGGGAGTTCTATCACTATCGCCGAGAGCTCATGGGCGCTAAATCTCCCAATCCCGCCCACGTGGCCATTGCTCAATTTGAGGCCCAATGTGAGCGAGAAGGTCGCTCTTGTCAGGTTATTACTCAGAACATTGATGAACTGCATAAGAAGGCGGGTTCTCGCAATCTCTTAGAGATCCATGGGGCCCTATTTCGGGTTCGGTGCACTCAATGTGGGGTAGAAACGGCCAATTATCAGTCGCTGATTTGCGAAGCCCTTCGTGGGCGCGGTCAACCGGAAGCGGGAGCTTCTCAAGAACCGATTCCCGTTGAATCTTTGCCCCGATGCACAGATTGTGGCGGGTTGTTGAGGCCAGCCGTGGTTTGGTTCGGTGAAAATCTAGATCAAGAGGTCTTAATGCGGGCCCATCAAGCCGTGGATGCGTGTGATGCGTGTTTGGTGGTGGGAACGTCATCCGTGGTTTATCCGGCTGCCATGTTTGCGCCGGGAGTAGCGGCACGCGGAGCCACGGTGGCCGAATTTAATATTGAACCTACGGAGTCCACGTCGCTTTTTGGATTTTATTTCGAAGGACCGTGCGGACAAACCCTGCCTCCGATTTTAAATTAAAGAGCATGGGAACAAATGAGTTGGGATTAAATTTGATATGGATGAGGAAATCTATCTATCTGGTCAGATTGCGATATTGAGGTTGAGAAGTTTATTTCGAACATCAATTGTATGTCAGCCGTTTTTTTTTAGACAAAAACGTTCTTGACA
>CM021321.1:5477198-5488863 GCA_010645155.1 Tigriopus japonicus
GGCTACTTTCCTTTCTCCTATTCCTGGTTTTATCATGGGAAAAAATTCCCATGTTTCATTCTCAGACTCTTTCAAAATTTAATATCCTGCCCTGGCTCTGCATACAGATTTGATCCTCTTATGACGTTTAGATTGGAGACCCTGGCATAGAGACTAGCTGTTGTATGCTAACACACGGTGCTGATGGTCCATGCTTGAGATCAAGAATGAGATAAAATCAACATTCAGTTGATATTTAGTTTCTCATAAAAGTTCAAAAACAAACCAGAGTACTTCTTCTTTGGACATTCAGTAGTCAGTCCCCCAATTGTGAGACATTAATCTGTGCTTGTTTGAACTCCACACTTAAAAATCATTTTTACATAACAGATGAATATTTTAGACACATTTGCAGTAGGCATGAGGATTTTTGCTAACCAAGCTTTGCTATCAAATGAGCTAAATGGTTACACGAGTTTATGAATAGAAAAAGTTTTCTATAATCATGAACTTTTGCTTCCTGCATGTTGGAAGACATTGCAGATGGTTGGTGTCTGTCAGCATCCATAGATTTTGTCGGTCAGGCTTTATAAGAGAGTCTCTATTCAGAGTACGAGGGTACATTTGTGCTTCACATCCAATGGCATCAACTCCAATTTATTGATAAATCAAAAAAAGACTGATGTTATTACTCTAAATGTCATGCACAATTATGCATCCATTTCACAACGGCATTCAACCGCCCACAAAATGCTGTCCAAAAGCACAGACGAGATATGAAAAGTTCGCTCAAGTTGTGTTGCTCGCATTTGCGTGGCAAGACTTTGGTTTATATCCAGATCAGTCGTTTATCAAATTCTTTTGACACAATAATTCCAATTCGGGGTGTTTACTTTTGAAATGAGATTCCCCCTTTAGCATATATTTCCATGTTGTTATGGATTTCTTGGATTGTAGGACTTAAGTTCCATCGATAAATCACAACAGGTGTGAATGACGTTAAAACTAACTCCCCAAAACTCATCCTCCCTCTCATTCAAAAGATATTTTTTGGATCTGAAGTGCCCATGAGAATATGTTTCGTCCAGGATTGTTATTCCGTAATGAAATTTTGTTTTGAGAATCAGAATCTCGAATGTATTTCATTTCGAGTTGTGGGTGCCTGAGCAAATAAATTTCGACGATGTTTTGAAAGCATTTGAGGCCGGTGAGGTTAGCCAGATCTTAAGGCCATATAAGACAGTGAATGCATCTTCGTCTTTGATATATCCTTCAGCCTCGGCAGTAAATATAACGACCCACTATTATTCCCCATTTGTACGGCCAAATTGTACGCTTAATGGCTATACAATGAACGGCCGATCAAGTAAACCTTTTGGGCATCTGCAAACAGTTCAATCGATCCTTCGCTTCAATGATTGCATGTGCATGTTTCGGGAGCTTAATTTGCTCTTAGAGTAGTGATAAGAAATCTAGAATATAAAATATTTCTTTCAATCAGCGACGATTTGAACACTCGATGAATTGGTTTGTTGTATGTATCTTTGAGTTGTATTATTCTTTATCCCCTGTCCTGGACTTACTTTTGACTTGAGTCCAATGTCTCTATAGGGCGGTTTTGATAACTTTGTTACTGCTTTAATCAAGAAGAAGCCTTCCCTTTTCTTGAGTTTATGGTCGACATCCCTCGCATGGCAATAAAACCTTGACAAATTGTGAGCCAAGTAGCGCTCAAGAACAAACAAGGAATGACAATGGGCAGTAAACTTGCCTTGAATTGAACAACTTCGCTACAGAGCTTCGTTTTCCTTCGTCATGAATATTTCAATTGGCCAAACGAAACCACATGTGGTTCATTCGATCGTTATCAAGGCATCCACATGTTTGATCATCGAACCCAATAGCCTATGTTTGGGTTGTACTCTCATCTTCATCCTCCACAATGCACATCCCTTGTTGATTATTTTTGGGGTTCGATGCGAAACAAAGAGAGATCCGTCCGTATTTTCCCAATGTAATCGGCCGACATTATCAAAGGTGGGCATCGTTAACCAAAATCTTTATGCTAATAGTTTATCCGTGTTTTCATTTTGTCTATTAGTTTGAGTTGTCATTTCTATCGTTACAGAAAAATCAACTTTTTATCTAAAAGTGATTTTTCATGGTAATATTTACAACTGTCTCAAAATCTTTCCCTAATATTGTCATGGTCAATATTTAATGGTTTCAAAAAATTTAATCGAAAAAAATGTCCTGGTTTCATATACAATGAGAAATTGACCTCATCCATTAGATACTGTTCTAAGTTGGATTAAATCAGTTTAAATTAGTGCGGATAAGAAATAGATGAAAATGTGCTTTCTGTTCTATTAACGAGTAAAGAGTACCTGCCCACCTAGGTATGCGCAAAAAAGTCCGAGTCGCCTTCAGGTTGCAAACTCCCACATTTGTTCCTGTCCAACAACCCCTTTCGAGATTGAGAACACGGGCAAAATCGATATCAAGATATACCCAACGACTCACCACACCTACGGCATTTATTCGGCGATAGGAAATTCGATCTGTCAATCAAGCCGCTTGTGTTTGAAAGATAGAGAAATTAGATTCAATGACGCGACTGAAAATAGAAGGCGAGAATTCGCCTTTGATGACCGACAAAAAAGCAATTGGTGGTCAAGTCAGAAATTAAAAATTCACCAAGCTGCCTCTTGATGTTTGAGATTGTGTGACAAGATTTTTATCGCTAGGCAATTTATGATTGAGAGACACTATCATTGCTTTTTCAAAACCTCATAAAATCTCACCCCAGACGTCAAGGAGTGAAAATATGTATTTGCAATTTTCTGCTCGGCCAGACTATGGGCCAAAAACTGGATAGATTTGAGCAAAATTGATTTTCCTTTTCCCAGAAATTGAGAATAACAGCAAACTTGGAAACGAGTAAATCTTGGAAGGGTAGTGAAGTTTACACGAGATCGAACTAAACGCCCACGACTGATTGAATTCAAAATGAGGCTCAAAGCACGATCCACCTGAGTTCGTTTTTGCGAAGGAAACTTTCGGCATCAGTATGTGAAAAAGAGTGTATTCCACGACATTTCTTCCATTTAACTATGCATTCTCAAGTAAACAACATTCAATCTGAGCACAATGGGATAGTAAATAGAGAGTTATGTCCGGAAACTCTAAAAACAACCTTCTGTTGCTTGCCTTTAATCCGTTTAATCCTATTACACACACGCCTTTCTCAGTCTCTAAGAATACTTAAGTCTCAACTTTCCTCTTGAAATATCTTTGAGGCATCATCCAAGATTCTTTACAAAATAAGCTATAAGGGAAGTTAATGTGTGCTTATAATTCCAATCTCCTTACAGCTTCAAAGGACAGAGTACCTTCAAAAATTGTTGAAAACGATGCAAAATTACATTTTTCTGTATTCTACGCTTGATCAAACCATGTTAAGTGATATGTTCTCAACCATTCTAACAATCATTTTTATGAAAAAATTATTTTTTTTTCATCTGGTTGAAAAAAAGTAAAAAGAAAAAAACCGTTTTTAAAAGTAGCAAAAAACGGGTGTGAAAATTGTATTGTTATGTTGTTATTGGCATTTTGTCATTGGATTCCGAAAGTTATTTTTAGGATGTAGCAATAGTTTTAAGACTTCTTCATGTATTTTGCCTGATTTCATTTTCTAGATCGGTCTGGTTTTCTTGCATTTTGTTAGATCTAAAGTTTTAATGATGAGTTAGAGAAGATAGTAATTTGAGGTTCTGTTCTTTTCGAAACACAATAAAAAAGTTCGGATTCAAATAACAACAGGATTTCAACATTAAAATGTTGAACTCTTATTCCCGATATCCTTCGAGGTTTTTTCTTTAGTGAAGATCTTTCAAAGAAAATTAGGGGAGTAAAGAAGCTAAATTCGGTGCAATTTAATCTGTTTATAGCCTAATCTGGGTCTTCTCGCCCTGATTTGAATGACCCCCATCTCGCTCCTTGCCTCACCTTATATTGCAAGGTGTTCTGGATTACTATCCAATAATAGGGCGCTCTCCTACCCTTTTCAACCCCTTATTTCGGAGTTTTTCTAAAAGAATGCAAATGAGCCATTTGAATGCCCACCTTCACTGTGGTCATAAATTTCATCACCACATAGACCTTTGACAAAAGTTTCCGCCCTTAAAACATTCAAGCGTAAGAAGTTTCTTATTGACTCGTCCAAAAAATAAGAAACAGCAATGTCAAACCTCAGATCGTCACCTGTGGATTTTATGGCTTCGACCAAAATGACTAATAGAAACATTATCATTCCATAGCTGACAATGGTTCCATACAAAACTTGGGCGGTTAATCAAACTCTGGTCGCTCTTCTTCTTTGTTTGCTCGGATAACGATGGGGTTCGAATTCCCTCCAAATATATCTTAATTATTATCTCCGGAATTGTCCTCCCTTTGAGAGACCTGTTCGTTGAAGTCAATCTCTACAATCAAGAGTCAGATATCTCTCTCGAGTGAGGTATCAATTTAAAAGCATTTTCATGTACCCGCCCCAAAGCATTTTGCATTGAGCTCAGACCGCCTTCGTGAATCTCGAGCAAAAACGTGTCATCAACGAATGTCTCGATCCGTCAAGTCATTCTATTCAAAGTCGCTCTTCCATTTTACCAAGCTTATATATGTATTGAGAGGCTTTTGCCTTTGAACACCCTGTCAACTCAAGTTCATCTTCTCGCCATAGGATTTATTCTTGGAATTTATGTGAGGGAAGGGGCGTGAATTCTCAATGAAATGACACGGCCAGAACACACGAATTGGACTCCAAGACATTTTTGGGAGTCTGGCTGAATGACAGTCTAATTTCGCAAATGTGTTGGTGCTGCTACCAACTCTTTCATTTTTTAGTTGGTAGGCGGCCGCCCTCTATGATAAGGGCACATTGTATCAAATTAAAAACGTGGTGATTCACACGACAAGAATAACAGAACGTACAGTACTAGATTCAAGAGAGTGCAGGTTTGTCTTGAAAAACGACTGCCAAGCCAAAGAACTCGGCATTAGATCACGTTTCTCGTTGTTGAAGTTCGTCGCCAAGTAATTTCCTACTAAATGTCACGAGTCATTGAATTTAAATCTCGTTTGATTCGCCCATAAACGGGCGAGATTGCCAATGACGACGATCCTCGCATCATTTTGAATGCCTAAGCCAGCAACTATACTTTTACAATTGATCTTTGTTTTCAAGTCCTGGGCTTCAATCCTTATCTGGGTGGTTCTATTCCAAAGTCTATCAAATTTGGCCTAATGTTCATCTCGACAATCCATATCCTAAGATGGGCCAGCAGGCCAAAGAACCATTTGTGATCTGTTCATTCATTGGCGTCGTGACAAGATCTCGACTGCACAAGCTCAAGAGTGTTGATTTGCGAGTATTTGCATAAGCTTCACTCGATGACAATATATCTGTGGACAATGACTATTCGTTATTCCCCATTTTTCTAGATATGCTACCACTTTGGTCACGAGCCAGGTTCGGAATTCCGAAGAAGAGGCCAGGGAAGTGTTCTTGTCGGTGATCCTCCCCGAAACGGCCTTTATCTCTCGATTCGCCATCGAGGTGGGCGGACAGCTCTTCGTGGCCCTTGTCAAGGAGAAGACCGAAGCATGGAAGGAATACCAAAAGGCCGTCTCACAAGGAAAGACAGCAGGTGAATACGGAAGACAAAAAAATTGAACGATCACACTTACACACTTGACGGAGGGTTCCTAAGTCATATTGTTGAAGTTATGTGGAGTTTAGAACTCCAATTTCTGATTTTAGATGAAATTCCCACTTGCTTTGGTAACTTCTTTCTTAATATTGTTTCACCTTCTTTCTCCTTTATTTGTTTTGCTTGATTTGATTAAAGATATTCAAATAAATGTAAGAAGCTAGACCATCATTCTTCCCCAATTAAAAGGACATTTTCCATCTTAGCCTCGAAACTAAAAAACATAATACCAAAAGTTTATTTTTTCTATTTTATGTAATCCGGAATTTCACGTTTTTTATAATACTCTTCTATTTTAGGTCATGTGGGTATTTCCGCGCGATATTCCAATCATTTTCGAGTGTCAGTCAACACCGAGGCTCGAACCGCTGTCACCTTCTACCTTTTGTACGAAGAGTTGCTTCAGAGACGAGGCGGGTTTTACGAGCATGTGATCAATCTTACGCCCAGACAGAAATTGAAGGACTTTTTCATTGAGGTGAGACGCCGTAATATGCCAATCAACATGAATGTTATGCATCATGCTTGGGAGTTGGCAAAAACAATCACTTCGTGATGGAAATTTTTCACCAAATACTCCGATCATCCACCATAAAAGACATATGATGAACTCCGCCAATGTTCACAGTAATTTACTGATTTAATTACCATGAACTTTAGGATGGACACTGAAGAACTTTGTTACCTTTGATTTGTCATTTCTTCATCCCAATTTCTAATATTTTTGAGTTATCCTCGGTTTTGGTATAATTTAATGTGCACTGTCTCTGAAGTGCGTCCAAGTTTTAAGAGTGTGTAACATTCAAGTAAATCGTTCACTATTTGGGTAAAATCCACTTGGAATGGGCATCTAAATGTTTGTAAAATATTCAAAGGTTTTTGCTTCAAAAACTAAGAAAAACTTCTACTACAAATTGATGAATGAAATCTCAGGCATTTAAGCGGTCAATTTCTAATCAAAACCGCAGTTTCCAATCATGATTGTGTTAGCTAATTGGTCTAGAAACATCTGTTATTTTCTCCAAAACTGTCACGGTCCTTAACGTCGTAAACAAAAACACGAGGAATTCATTTATTAAAATGTTGACACTGCCTAATGAATTCGCAAGGGTGAGCAATTTCCTGTCCTCAGATGATCCCATGATGTTCTTTGGTGAGCTCAATATTGTGTTAACAAATGTGTTTCATTTGTGATTGACGCTAATTTCTGCTCAATTCAACAATTGCCACAAACTCACCCTTGTTGCATTCGTATCAAGTGATGACGTGATCAATCATCTTGCAAAGGAGATATATGTTCTTTTTTGTGGGATAATTTTATGACACAAACTCAAATGTGCATTTGAGCATCGTTCAGGCACCAAAATAAGGTCAAACACTGTTTGAACCGAACAAAGGCTACCCATTTGTTCCGCAAATTTGCTCTGATCTTGATAAAACTGCGAAGCTCACAGGAAAATTGTGGAAGAAGTTTATGGAATGGGGTTAGTTTTTGTGTTCTTCAATTATTCCGTGATGCTTCACCAAAGGCATATCTTCAACAGTCGTCCTTGAAGGAAATGGGATGTTCCCATTCATAAAACAATCTGTTCCAGGTCTTGTTAAAGGCAAATCGTGGGCAGATTTTGAGCCGGTTGCATTTGCATTTTAGTTGTTCTCGCAAATTTGGGATCCACTTGTGCTGACTGTCAAGTTAACTTTTTCTACGTAGTGAAGACATGTGACTCCTATGTACTTTTTAATTTGCAGCTAATATCTAAGGCTATTTTTCGAATATCTAACATTGATTGCATTGAAACTTGGACATTTTTCCCAGACAGAAACAGAGAGAATCTTCGCATGTGGACTTACAGTAAAGCATGTCTGTCCAGGAAAATTTGTCCGTTGAAATATAGTTCAAGTAAATATTTACGGCTTTCATGGAAAGACACGAGTCTTTTGTCGAGATCACAGGGTCTTCAATTAGTCCGCAAAAGCCATTACTCTCAATTGCCATGAAGGCTAGATCTCTAGGCAATTGAGACAAGGATGTGCATAGGAACTTTTCCTTATTTCAAGATTTATGACCAATGTCTTACAATCTGATTTTCAGGTTCAGATAGTAGAGAATACGGATCTGTCATATCTCCACGTTCCTGAGTTGCGCCGGCATGAAATCGTCGCTCGAGAAGAATCTCCGACCTCATTAAAGCATGTGGATATCAGTCGTCCCACGCAAAATTCGGCTAAAATCAAGTATCGTCCGGATTTGGTCAACCTACAACGAAAACTCAAGTCCAGACACTCATTGCAATTCGTGGTCGAGTACGATGTAACTCGAGACACGGACAAGGCCGGGGAAATTCAGGTATGTGCTTTATTTTCAACCGATCAGACAACATAACAATGTTTGTCCTGCAAAACACCACCAGAGACAGGATACCTGAGTTTGATTCGAAGTTCTTTTAGATCACTGCATAGAGCATAACAAAGACTAGAAAAAATCACACCAAGACCGAAAACATTCGTCAACTTTGGTTCTTCAAAACGCTTTTCACCCCTTATATCAATCAATCTCTTACAACAAATGGGTAAATTAACCGGAAATTGCAAATCATTAGGTACTACAAATCAAATGGTCAATATCTCGGAACATGGTTGAAAAATGACCACAGTACTATTTAAAAAAAGATTTTGCAAAATTTTCTATGCTCTATACTTAGCTAATGTTAAAAAATAGGGCCCGGAAAAGTAATTACTAAAAAGCGGCACATATTTATATGATATTTTCTTCAAAAGGCCAAAATATTACAAATGTAGGCCGGATATTTAACAGATATTTAAAAACGCCATTATCGGCGATTTTTGTCTCGATAGGGACCGATTTTCCCAATATAATCTTTGTAAATTTGATATAATTAGTCATTTTTGGAAGCATACTTAACACCCAACTAATTTTACATTTGCGCCAATAGATGGTGCAATATTTTACATGTGACGGTAGTTGTGCTTCTCAATGTCTAATTTGCGCACATTTGTCCTTTTGTAGACGTTTTTTATATTTTGGATCATTTTGGGTAAGCCAAAATTGCTCATTTACCATTTATTTGTTTTACTCAATTTTATTTGAAAGATTTTTTTTTCTTGCTTAAATAATCGTGAAAATATTTAATTTTTCCTTGAAACAATCAAAATATTTTAAAAAATCGAGGAAAATTGGAGACTTTTTTTAAAGATATTTCACATTCAAAGAATATACTTCCGAACACTATATATCATCCAACTAAGTGAAATAATATAGTATCCTATATCAAATGAGTACCTCATCTAGCGTTTCATTGTGCGAAACTGCTCGCCTATTCCAAACTATCCATGAAACAACGGATAATAACGATTTATTCATCAGAGACGGACAAACTAAGATCGGCATTAAGAGTTTGAAGACCGAGAAGGAAAGGCGAGACTCTTGTCACAAAAAACAACTAGATGGTCCACTTCATGGTAGTACTCTTTCATTACAATCCACAAAATCCCAAGAAATTATAGTACGTATTTTGTGATACCTTTTCATTTCATATTGAAATACAACTTCAAAAAAAAAATCAAGTACACGTATAAGAGCACCACATCGATGTTTAGAGTGTTACAACAATTCATCAGAAACGTTACATTGAGATATTTTTGTTGCAAAAGGTTACCTAACTTGTTTTCTTTTAAGTTTTTGACGTATTTTGAGAGAGAAATGAGGATTGAATGCACATTTTCCCTGTTGATGATGGCGCTGACAAACACAGGGCAATTTTCAGTAATCGTATGAATAGGCCATGCTTCTCGCTTTTCAGCCTCAATTTGTCTCTTCGCGAAGTTTGCAAATATCCGTCATCTCGACCACACGAATGTTTTGCTTTATCTTGACATAAGATAAATGGCCCCTCCAGAACTGAGAGGATTTTCTGTCCAGTTCCGAACGCATTTGAAAGCTCTTGATCTATCGGATTTTCAGGTGGTGGATGGTTTCTTTGTTCATTTCGTGGCCCCGCAGCATCTCCCAGCAATGCCTAAGCACATCGTTTTCGTGATTGATACCTCAGGGAGCATGATGGGGAAGAAGATGAAGCAGACAAAGAATGCCCTTAGGACAATCATTGGCGAACTCAGAGAGAAAGACCACATGACCTTGCTTTCATTCTCAGATGAGGTCTCCACTTGGGATGGCCGTGGAAATGTGATCGCCTCGGTCAACAAGGACAACGTCGAGGCTGCTCTCAACCATATCGATGCCTTGGAAGCTCGGGGTAAATCGAAGCGATTTATTTATAGCTTGTTTAATCTTTCAAGCTCTCTTTTCACGTCGAAAGTAGAGAAAGCTAGGAATATCAGGTCAAAGGAAAAGTATATCGGAACTACCCAAAGGCTGTTACGTTTGTTCCTTTCCATTAGTTTTAGTTTTTGTACTATCTTGAAACGTGATCGATTGTGTCCTTTTTCCTCGTTTTTCTGCAGGAGGAACCAATCTCAATGATGCCTTAGTTCAAGCCCTCACCATCATTGCCCATGTGAAGCATCGTGGGGTGCTTAAAACGGATGTGCAGCCCATGATATTTTTCCTTACTGATGGGCACGCCACTGCGGGCGAGACGGATAATCGGAAGATCATGGATAACATCAACCGTGTTAATATCGAGACGGCTATTTTTACTCTGGCCTTTGGTCGCTCGGCTGACTTTGACCTCCTGAAAGCCTTGTCACTAATGAACAATGGGTTCGCACGCAAGATCTACGTTGCTGCAGACGCCTCTCTTCAACTGGAAGGTTTCTATAAAGAGGTATTTATTCGTGTGCTTCTACCTTTTACGGAACTTGTGACTCGTAACGTTTAATGTTGGGATCGAAAACAAAAGGATGTGCTCCCTTTTAGTCAATTAGTGCGTAATGTTAGAGACTAAGCTGTGGTCTACTTCCAGCCTTTTAGACAGGTAGACTTAATGAGCCTTAGCCTTTTCATCATGGACCATTGAGAACATTCAAAGAAAATGCTAAACCAACCTGAAACCAGCCAAAGATTTTTTCCATCTATTATATCTTACTCCCTTTTCGCTTATTCATAAGATCAAAGAGATCTCAATTGGGAGCTTATCCTCTTTCTTCCTTTTTATTCCGCTTTGATTATATTTTAAATTCTAATCTTTGAGTGAAATGATCTTGAGAAAGGTTGAAAGAATGAAGGCCTTTTGTGTAACTTTTGTGGGCGTGAGCGACAAAACAAAGCGTAGGCTTGTCATTTTATTCAATATGTTAGAAACAAGGATGTCATCCTTACGTCTTTGAATAAGTGCATTAGTTGACCAAAAATAGAGACCACGCATACCTGCAATTTTTAAGGCGTAATATCTGTTGTAATCCTTTTATGTCTTCCAAGCCTACATAAAGTAACAAAACGTGCTAAAAGCAGGAATTATTATCGCCAAATGGCTGGCTGAGAAGATTCACTTGTGTTCTTTTTGCATTTTTAATCATATACTGTTTGTGTTTATTGTATATTTCAGGTGAGCTCTCCAATACTGAGAGGCGTAAATTTCACATACCAGAGCGATGAAATTCTTTCCAACTCGTTAACATCGACCAACTTCCACACTTACTACCAAGGCTCGGAAATGGTGGTTGCCGGAAAATTGGAGACTTACATGGCAAATAATCCAAATGAGCTTATTGAGTACCAAATCCTAGCTACCCAAGCCTTTGGAAATCAATACTTCGTCGAAGGAACCTACAATGGTTCAGAGGTAGGTAGGGACACGGGTTTAACAAGTTCCATGTAAAAAGCGGCTTTCATTTGATAACTTTTTGACAACACACGCAGATCACATTTTTTCAGGGAACAAGATTTATTTAAAGGTCACAGTCACTTGTTCCCTTCGAAAAAGGATCAACTAAGT
>CM021321.1:5488947-5559649 GCA_010645155.1 Tigriopus japonicus
ACAACACACGCAGATCACATTTTTTCAGGGAACAAGATTTATTTAAAGGTCACAGTCCCTTCCAAAAAGGATCAACTAAGTAAAATGTACGAGTTTCTTGAATGTTTTACTTGAAATTAAATAGGTTTAAAAACAAAGATAATCAAAGATTTTTAGCCTGCACCTTTTTTCGGTCTACATCGAAAGTCTGGCCCAAGATACGCTTGGGGTTGATAATTTCTGTCCTTGGCAGCATTCAATATGTTCCCCACATATGGAGTATGTTTTCAGCGTCTAGATCAGGAGCTCTGGAATAATGGGATCATCGCGATACAAACTTGGCTGAGCTTAAGGAGAAAATGAGCGTTATCATTTATCTACGTTAACTTTCAGGCTCACTTCTACCCTCAAAGTATAACAGAGACCATTTTCGACGTGGTTCCCCAAATCCGAGCCAAGGATATCAACTTTCTCGAGCGCCTTTGGGCTTATTTAACCATCAAAGATTTGCTAGAAAAGGTGGCCAAAGGCGAAATCGACTCTTGTGCAAATTCGAGTCGAAGCTCAAAAGATCTTCAAAAACGGCAAGCGGATCCAACTTTGTACGATGATGAAGACTTTGAGTCCGAGTCTGGTTCAGGTAATTTGGTTTACCCGTCAAATCATTCTCATTGGATCAAAACGAGTTTAATGGTTTCTTTTTAGGGCACTCAGAGGAGGTGGAGGATGCCGAACCAGAGATCAAAAGTGTGGCCGAAATTATGGATGAAGTAGGCGATGCAGAAATTATCATCTGCAATAATCTTGAGAGAGCCTTGTTTATATCGTTGAAATACGAATTTGTCACACCATTGACATCATTGGTAGTGGTGAAACCAGACGATAGTCAAGAACCAGGGGATATTGATGAAGTGGACGCTCAAGATTCATCCAAAGGCAACCCCAAGTCCAAGAGCAAACCTAATCTCAACATTGTGTTCTCGTTTTCACCAATCTCGAAATCTGCTTCCGATTCTCTCATCATATTCTTTCTTTTGTTTCAATCGTATCTTTCTTTCTATTGAGTCTGGAATTCATTGAAAATCTGAAAGTTTCCTGTGTTTCTCTGTGCTCTACATTGATAAATCATGAGGCTGTGATAAAAAGACTCTGCTGGCTGATGAAAAGAGAGCAAAGTTTGGGAGATATGTTTGTCTTTAACGAAAAGTCAACACTTTGGTGTGCATAAGCGGTGCTTAATGGTTTCTCTCATTTGAAATGCATGATGTATTATTCCTTTATTTATGGATTGTGTCCTCAGAATTTGCGCATTTATTTCAACCCCTGTGTCCTCGAGAGTTGTTGATTGTTGATGGCAGTTTTAGAAGCGGAATCTCGAACGTTTCGAATGGCATTGAACCAAAGGTGTTCAAGATTGTTGTTTTTTCAAGACATGCAAACGTTTGACGGGATTTACCTGAGCCGCAGGAAGTAGTTACTAGCCTGACGGAAACCACAGGGTGGATCAACGTGATATAAAAAATGCGGAGCCGGGTTTTAAAACATCCATCTGAATTTCTCGTCAACGTTTACCGGAAGAAGAAATGGTCTAAGTAATTATAGGCTCAAGCCTTTTTTAGGCTTTACAGCCGATTCTAGAAAAAATTGGAGAACAGTCGGCTAAAGTCCTAAAAGTTGAATTTCAACTGGCCTGGCCTTTAAATCGGTGGTTTTCGGTGAGCCAGGGATTTTTTCTCAGTTATCCTGAAAGACATTTGAGGAGTGACTTTCTTTAGTAAGCTAATTTAGTCGAATGTTCACCCTTCTTTGCTATTATTGTGAAGTATACACTATTAACAGGGTCGTTTCTCTCGAGATTATTCACCTCTTCATTTTAGGATCGAAAACAGCAAAGGCAGAAAGACCAAGGCTCATAATTTAGAGCCCACAGACTAGAGCCCCACGGATACAGCCCCATGGCTTGTTTTGGGGCCCATCATTTGAGCATTTTCGCAAAAAGTCAACTCAGGGTTCATATGTGGGCTGCCGCCCAATGTTTACCAATCTATGCCCTAGAGAAGTAGTGCTTACTTTTCCAATAACAAATTTGAATATAGAGTACACTGCAATTTGAACACCAAATATTTCAAAGGTTTTGGAGGCGTGGCCGGTCCATAAATTTGTTAGAAAAGTTATGATCGGAAAAGCGTACTTCTATTAGTGATGGACCGAAAGCGCTTTTCGGCCGAAATTTCGGTTTCGGTTATGCCTACCGAAACCGAAAGCAGACATGCACTATAAAGGACGGAGTTTGACTACAAAATCGAAAAAAAAATCGTCCAAAAACCTCTAAAATTCAAGTTTCCCGATTTTTCAAAATTTGCGGCTACCCAACATCAAACACATGAGCAATTTAATTTTTGAGGTGGATTTTGCATTTACACAATTTTGTCAATTTTGTAGTCAGGTGCTTTCGGTTTCGGTTAAGCCCTCTTTCGGTTTCGGTTATGAGCCCTTTCTGTCCATCACTAACTTGTATCAATTTTAATACCTTTTTTTCCATCAAAATTGCATTTTTTTTTCATTTATGAAGTTTCCCAACATCTTCAATTAAGCTTGAATATGAATGTTGTAACCAAAGATGAAGAGCTCATAAATACATAAAGAAATCTAAATCAAGCGCGTTTGACACTTTTGCTACTTGGAATTTAATTTGGTGAAGGCTTTTCATGATTAGAATAAAACATTCTGCTTTTCAAATAGTTTGTTCCTAAATATGATCTCGAAAGACTCGTATTAAAAGAGTTGTACTAATTGCTCAGGATTCACATACTTACTTTTTTGTGAGACAGGTCATTAATCTAAACCAAGAACCACTGTACTACAGGACGAATTTCAGAGCAGCGTCTATGACGTCATCAATCCACCTTGCGTTGGATCATCACTGATCCGTCATTAATTCTAGGTTGAGAGAAGTTCACTATTCATTTGCGAGGAAAAGAGAATTCAGTCAGGAACGCCACTCAAACATGTTATTACAATCTATTCATTTATTTTCATAAGCAAAGCTCATTACATTGGATTTTGAAAAAGAAAAACGATTTGAAACTTTGAAGTCATTGAAAGATTTACGTGAATCAATAATCTATTATAATATCGTTTCTTTTGCCCATGGCAACCCTGGTTTAGTTTGAGAATTCTCCATGTGGTGTCAGTGTTTGTTCGTTTGGCAGGGTGACCACTCGAACGAGAGGTTCAATGAGAGGGGCAACATTTCTTATCTTCTTTAAAACAGAAATTGTGTTCTTTTTGTCTTCTTTTAACTCAATATTTTAAGCCAGTTTTTTACAGTGGTCTTTGAACTATTTTTGAAGAGGGTTGTTCAATGTTGGATAGAAGTGGTCAATTTGGGTTATGAACCAACCCTAATCAGTTTGGTCACCTTGAGAAACGTGCGACCATTGTGAATTGAGCTTCGAAGAAGATGTCACGCTAAAAACCTTGTGGATTTACCTCTCATTCTGGTTATCTTGCCATCTCCAAGTGTCACATTCTAGTGTTTTAGTGCACAAAGAAATCCAGTCGTGCTGATTGAGAAAGAAAATTTGGATGGGTCGTGTGTGGCCCTTCAAAGAAAAAGAGAGCTTGACTTCATCCTTCATTCTTTCTTCCAATCAAAGAACATCGTATTCTCCATTGATGAGAACTACTCAAAGTCATTTGCGTCACTTATGTGTTTGTTCAGCGTGCTTTTGAGCATTTCATATTTCTCTCAGATCATTCAATCGATAGATAGATGGACAAGAAAAGGATTCAGGGAATATTGGTCTTCTCTTGTCACTACTACAAACTTTGGTGTGGTGATTCAACATGAAAATGAATGGGAAAAAGCAATGGAATCATCACCTATTAGACAAGGACAAGCACGTGGAATTGAAGTGGCAACCCTCAGATACAGAGACAGACTACTTTTAGCCGAAGTCCTACAACTTTGAGAAAGATCAATTATGAGAAGACCAGTCAACACAAGACATCAATGGTTAACCAACCACAAGAGAGGGCCTTCATGGCTGGATTGGGCTACATCCACAAAGATGCTAAAATTTGCGGATGATTTGAAGATCATCGGGATTATCTTGCAACCTCAAGACGAGAAATGAGCCCAAAGTGCCTTGAACTCTGCAGAAGATTGGGCCTCAAATGACCTTCAATGTGGATAAGTGTAAGATGATGAGGTTTGGAAAGAGACCAAAAACCACTCCCAAGGATATCCTGAAAGGCCAGGAATTTGAGAGCATAGACATGGAAACAAACCTTAGTATCATATTCGATCAGAACATAAAATTCCGTGAACACTATGCTGATACCGTCATGCGGGCGAGGGAAATGATGGGACTCCTGAGACGCACTTTCACCATGAGGGACAAGAAAATTATAAGTGTACGTGAGACTTCTACTGGAGTGTAACGTGACTTTTACTCTCCTTGAAATGTTATAAAATACAACCATTCACTTGAACACACGTCATTTCTCTGGTTATTTGCCATTGTTAAAATGTTGTTATGTTCCGCCATTCACTGAAAAACGAATGTTATTAGCAAAATAATCAAAATTTATTGAATCAAAGGCAGTCATCGCATGTCCTAAATTGCCGGTGTTGGCCTTAAGCTGTAGGTCCTTCGACCTTGAAGTGAATCCTTCGTAGAGTCATCCTTGTCTTAGTCCATTTTGAACATGGTCCTTCAAGAACTCGTAAATTTGAACATTAATCTTTTAGATATATTTAGTTGTAATTTCGTCTCAACACACAACAAAGTGTAATCTAAATAGTTATGAAAAATAACTATTTAGCTTAATAACAATAAAAATCTTGTTTAGGCGCATTATATGTCATTTATGTTATTTTAAGCTATTTTGACATAAACTTCAAAACTCAAAAAAAAATCATTTTCTTTTGTGACTTTGAAAGGCCATGTGAAATTTTTGAGAATTTGTTTTTCTTGATATAACTAGCGTTTATCGGCTTTTGGGGGGTCAAAAATGTACCATTCAAACCCAAATAACTGAGCTGCCGATGAAAGTATTTTTAATCAATT
This sequence comes from Tigriopus japonicus, assembly GCA_010645155.1. Lineage (NCBI taxonomy): Eukaryota > Metazoa > Arthropoda > Copepoda > Harpacticoida > Harpacticidae > Tigriopus > Tigriopus japonicus. The sequence continues at coordinate 5,494,002 of CM021321.1, forward strand.
CGATTCAAAAGGTAACCAAATGGTCTTTAAAAATGGATTGAATAGTTTTTCAAAAAATATTATAAGTAATAGGTATATAACTTTTTCCTTCGACCTAAACTTACGTAACACAATAAAAGCAAAGTTGTTTCCAATTGAATTTTGCGTCCAAATAATGCCAAGATGTCTTTGGGTATTCCGATCCAAACCTAAAAAGCCATTTGAAGCACTATGAGGCTTTATGTAATGCAGTGAGAGATCCAAAAATAGATCAATTAGAAATAAACCAATCTAACCCAAGTATGTCGCTGCTTTCATCATTTCTCTCTCCAAAGCTTATCATGTTTTTAGAAATCTTCACAGTGAACATAGTATATATTTGTCCAAAGTGACTACTATTATTATGAGTATGAGAGAGCCCAGCTAGTATTGATGTGTTTCCAACTAAAATTGCTGCCATTTTTAACACTGACTTTATGCCTTTTGCCTTTCAAAAAATCTGGTTGTGGCAACTTTCTTAACCCCAAAACCTAAACAGGGACAAATACGGTAACTCTACGTCAAAAATCTGAGTCAAAGCCTATCCACAGAATTGAAAATGCCTATCAAGTTTGAAAGAAATACCCAAACACATTGAGGTATGTTTCAGATAAAAGTTATTCACCCAAAAATTATTAAATGTTGACCAAAACGTTGATCAGCAGCTTAGTTATTTGAATTTAAATGGTCCATTTTTGAGCCAAAAAAGCGAGGAAATGTTTCAGTTAAATGAACCCTCATTGTGTTTTGGGTATTTCCATACAAACTTGAAGGACATTTTTACGTGCCCTGCATATTTTTGTTCTCTAAGTAGGTTCCTCGAAAATTCTTAACAATTTCGAATTTGCTTACAATCCCTGAATTTCAGTTATTCTTCAATCAAGGTTCAAGACGCACTGATTGAAATAACTGAAAATTTAGACAGTGATTGGATTTTTTGCGTTTGACGCACTACTTGTTTTCTTCCTTACTTTATTTATGTGCAATATGCTTTATTGCGACTAAATAAGATGTTAACGCTGAAAATACTAGGTGGGTTTTGATGGATTGATGGGTGGGGATTTTTGGCACACATCATCAAATATTTTTGAATCCAAATACATATTTTGTGCACACTGTTAAAATCATGTCAGGGTTATTCTTAAGTAACAGAACAATAAATGAATTTAGGAATTAGCAAATTAACCTTTTGTGATTAAAACAATATTTACAAGTAATATGAGACATAAGACCCCTTGGATCTCTTTACAAAGGCGCTCGAAACATTGAGTCTTCAAAAACATCTAGAATAACTTGTCAATCATAGATTTGGAATTGGAAAACTTAAATTTAATCATGCAAGGAAAGTGGAAAGGTGTACTCAGACCCGAACAATCTAGCAAGATACATGACCTCAAATTAGGAAACTTTAATGCCTCAGAAAGAAATAAATTTTAATTTTTCGTCAATATATATCAATGCAGAAAACAAGTTTTCGCTGAAAAATGATCAGTTTCAAATCCGGTCTCTACCCATAATGTTTGGCCAATTCTAAAGTGGTTAATTTGGCAGAATAGGTAAATAGTTCATTCAACACAATCCAAAAGGAATCATTTGTAGATACTTGGGAACGAGGGGCTAAACATAGACTCAAGCTTGGAACTTCGCAAAGATGAAAACGATTGAATTGGACAAAAGAAGATTGTTTAAGAAAACGATAAAACTTGCATTATTTTCACAATGGGTTAGTTTCACATTTCTAAAGAAAACAAATAAAAATTAGTCTGAAATTGGATATGGCCCTTTTGTGCACAATACCAAATCCTCAGAGCTCTATCCAATTTTTAAAGCATACAATACATTTCCGTCTTTAAAGCAGTTGAAATACTCCGAAAGTGAAAAGCGTCTTAAGAAAAACAAAAAAAATCATTGACCTTACGACATCAACACCGAGAGGTCTTCGACCTTTTCATTCTAATAAACATGGCAGTAGTGTTGCCTTTGCCTAAAGGTAACCTTTGTGCTAATGTAATAGCATGATCGAAGATTTGCATAACAAATAATCTGAGAACATTTCTGCCGGTGTAAGCGACAATTCGATTTCTTTTCTTGATGTTCCAACAATTGATGAATTTCAAATTCCAGCAAAAGGCCAAACACCTTTAGGATGTCCAAAGACAGTCGAAACTCAATGGTACTTCATTTCTCCATTCATTGCCCCAAGGCTAACCTCTCCAAAAAGCGTTCTCCCAACTCTATAACGAAGTCTGTCGAAATGATCGATCGGCTGGCTGATTAAGACCGTTGCGTTTGGGTTGGGACCATTCCATAGAAACGCCACGGGAACTAGTGTTTGACGGGGAAAAGCGGCCTGTTTGCTAGCCACGTTGTGAGCCCAGTCGATCGTGAATTGGGACGACGACCGAGCTTATTTGGTTGAGTGAAGAATATTTTCCTTCTTTCTCGAATCAAGAGCGAGGGGAAAACAAAGCGAATTTTGACCGTTTGAGGAAGATGGATGTTGATGGATGCCTTGTCATCCACACCATTGCCAATGGAAGAGCGAACGAAAGAACGAGAGAACCTGGGATTGGAAAGAAGGAGAAGAAGAGGGAGGAAAAAGAGGGGCACAATGAGTGAGGAACAGAGAGAGAGAGAGACATACACTCACAGAGGAAGCGAGTTGAAGAGCAGCACTAGCAATTCACCCCCAACATCACGCCTACGTCGTGGTCGAAACACCAAGACCAATCCAACCCAGGGGGCCCCGAATAGATTGAGAAGTGCATCACACGCCCTCACCCACCACTCTGGTGGTAATATCTGTGTGAGCAGCATTGGGGCTCTTGGTCCCTGCTCACTCACTCATTCGCACACAAGCACACTAGCACGCACACACCTCACACGATCTACGGCTTGCACACTCCGAAGGATTGGTCTTGTTGGCCATCTCACTCAGTACTCACCAGCTGCTTCCTGAACTGAGTGAGGCTGCTGGTGAGACAGTCGCCGGACTCCAAACCCTGCAAAGAGGAAGATAATAGCAGGGTTGGAGGGGGAATGGGACTCCCAGAACCTCCCTCCTCCGGATTGCTTGAAAGCGTCTGCAGATAATCATTGTGTTCCCTATTTTTTATCATCAGCGAGACAAGGAAAGGAGCTTTAGTCGGGTTTTCCTTTGGCCTAATTTCAAGATACCAATCTGAATCTAATTTTACTGAAATAACAGTAAAGCTTCAAATTTCAAGGGTTCATTGACATGTTTTGATATCATGGACAAAGTAAAATAAACTTTTGCTAGTATCTCAAATTTTTATGGTCGGAAGCATGACAGAGCTAAAGATATGGCTTGTTGTTCCATATTGTGTAAATCATTCTAAGATTTCTTGCTTCTTAACTTTTAATTCGGTTAGCATTTTTAAAAGCCAAAACTCATCAGACGTTTCAAGTAAGGACTTGAAGTCACGAGCTCCAAAAGTCAAAATAACAAAGGACCTATATAAATTAGCTTCATGAAATTTGGATTGAACATTTTGTTATACAGGGTGTCGCGTAAAAGCCTTTGGCCTTGGCTCAATTTTTAACATCTCTGAACAAGAAAGGCCACAAAAAAGAAACTATAACCATCTCTGGAAAACCATAATCCAATCCAGAAATTGGACTTAATTTGTGATTTGAATTGATGAAATGGACTTGTTCAACAAGATTAACCTATAGTCCTAAATCCCTTAATCTAGAAACCATCCTTGAAAATATCACTCTGTGGAAAATTGTTCATAGCAAAATGATGGAAGAGAAGGTCAAAAATAAATTAAATTTGACTTAAATCATTGACCGCCGTATCTTGGGATTTCTTTTGCCGCACACCATGCAACGTTCGGTAATCGAAAGGATGCGGGGTCTGAAGGAAAGAACAACAAAACACTTTTGACAGAAATTTCTTAACGAATATTTTTTGAAGATGGGAAATTTGGCAAATGTTGCCACCAAAAAGATATAAGCTTCCTCCATGTTCTCTCATTTCAACCGTGAGAATGAAATAAAAAAGTCTTTGGCACTTTTTAGTTGGAAAATTTCTTTCTCATCCAACTTATTCTATCTTTGTAAAAGAAAATGAATTGCTTTAGATCTGTGGTGCAGTCACCAAACAATTTATCTGGTTCCTTAATAAGTGACCAGAAATGGCAGAACAAGGAATTAAGGTCTAGTTCCAAGTTGGATTTTTTGAAATATTTTCAAACAGTTTTTGGCAAAATTGGTTAGAAACGGTATGGCATTATTGGTTCGTTCCTGCCTTCAGACTTTTTTCAGGCCCCACATCTTTTCGATAGCTTGACATTCAAGTATTGGTCTATTGAAGCAATTAAATGGTACCTTTTATTCATGAATTTTATTACCACCAAGAGCTTGAGGAGATTGGTCCACCTCAATCAAACCCATAGAGGTACAGAGGCTCAGTTCTGGCAAAAGTTGCAACTATGTAGGGGTTTGCTTTATTCACTTAAGATGCATACCTAAGGCTTTTAGGGCATCCATTCAACAGAAATAGCATTTTTGATAGGTTTAGTACCAGTTCAATAACCCCAAAATGCAAAAGTAATGAGTATCTTACCAATTCCGTTCTTTTTTTAGAATCTAAACAAAAGTCAATGTTTTCAATCATAATGCAAGGAGGTGAAGTTAGTTGTAACTGAAGTTTGGATGCTTTTAGGACTAATGTTCTCCTAATTCATATTCTTGAATTTCCCACAAATAGTCAGTTAGTGAAGGCAAATCATCCAAAGAACCCTAAAAATTTAGAATTACTGATGATACCAGTCATTTGTCAGTTAAGAAGAACGCAAAAGTTTGCAAGATTTCCAACTTTTTTAGGGCATCCATTCAACAGAAATAGCATTTTTGATAGGTTTAGTACCAGTTCAATAACCCCAAAATGCAAAAGTAATGGGTATCTTACCAATTCCGTTCTTTTTTTAGAATCTAAAAAAAAGTCAATGTTTTCAATCATAATTGGTTGTAGGTTTAAAAGGGTACGGGTTTCAAGATTTAGTGTGCCGCAAAAACTAATTCTGGCACATATGATGGTAATGCTACGAACAAAGTACAAAAGAAAACTAATTTTTACACTAATTAAAAATAATTGTATTAAAAATCTTATAGCTTCCTTTTATTGCATCCTTAATATTTGAAACATTTCCTGGCCATATCGGAGGTCTTTTATAAATTTAGTGGAGGAGCTTTTAAATGAAAGATTTTAAGATATCGGAGAAATTTACGTTCAAAATCCGCAAGGTTTACTAAAACCATCACATTTAAAACATCAATTGAGAGTCTCGTCCTTCTCAACAGGTTATATTTGAGTAATCATGGATCATGAAATTTCGTCATTCGTCATTGAAAGATTAAAGCAAAAAACCAAAAGTCATGTTTTGTTCCTCGTTTTTAAGGCGCTAGCTAAACTACAGACCATGGAAGAACTTGGCTAAACCTCGAAATACTTGGCTAAACCTAGAAATACTAAAAGGCAGAGATTGGCATTCAAATCTATGATTGTCTGACCCGGCACGGACTGTCTGTGACTTCATTCATCATGCGGGAAGCCGAAGTTCATGATTAAAGGAACCTTTTCTTCTAAGAAACACATCTAAACTATTTCGCTCACTTGATAGGGCAGTTTGGTTATTGAAAATCCTCAAGTCTGCTGGAAATGTGTCTAAGGTATTTACCTAAAATGCAAAAAGTGAATTTCAACTAGTGTGGAGTTTAAACAGGGGCCGATTAATTCACATGATCGGATGATTGACAACAAAATCTCAGTGATGTGAAATCTCGGCTTGCGTAAGTTTTTTCACGGGAGGTGGCAGGGTAGGGTTACCTCTTAGAGAATGGGTGCTTTGCTCTTGTACGTATATGAGCAAACACGAATTTGAGTTTGATTTGCAATTCTGCTCAGAAGTCACAAAAGTCAGGGATGCCTTGCCTTTTGGCGCTTCTTAAGGAAAAAAACCTGTTTATGAAGGCTGGTAGACAGTGAGGAATATGATTTCACTTAAGTAAATTGGCAACCCCAGCACCAAGTCAGATCACTACAAAATCAACAAAGAAGAAGTACTCTGGTTTGTTGTTGAGCTTCATTAGAATTAGCTGAATGTTCAACTGAATGCTCTTGACCAATCACTAGCGTGAATCATCAGCACCGTGTGTTAGCCTACGACGGCCAATATTTATCTCAGGATATCTAGCTAAACCTAATGTATTGTAATAAAAAGCAGGGTCATGAAGTGCGTTATCTAGTGCTTTTTTATACAACAATAGTTCGCTAGTTCCATGAGATGCAAGGCTTTGCAGATAGCAACAAGCATTCATATTTTTTGGATAAACTATACTAATGTGCCTCAAATGCTGATGGAGAGACTCCCAATGGAACTATGTGTTTGCTGCTGCATCATGGCATGGTTCATACCTGAAATCCTTTTTCAGTTTTCAAGCTTTTCATAAAATGCCTATTATTTCACTTAGAACCAACCCATTGCAGGTCCAATTGCAGTGACCAATCAACATTTCAGGTACCTTAGTTTGTTCAAAATTGTTGAATGATCCTTTCTACCGGCAAATGCATATATATTATGGAATCAGCGAGCTGTTACCTTATAAAGCACTAGATGGCGTGTTTTATGATTGTACTCTTAATGTGTAACATAAACTGTAAGTCAATTTGCCATCTACTTTCAAACAACTTTTTATGTCGGAACTATATTTCTTGGAAACTTTCAACTTAAGAACGACCCTGTCTAAGTCAAATTGCTATCCCAATGAAACGGAAGAAGTAAGCTCCACATCATCAAGCGAGTACGTCAGTAATTTTGGTCGATAGTCTATGGTTTTGATAAAGTAAATGAAATACATAATTTCATTTTCGCCGCTATCTTGACATTTACTGCATACGTGGTTTCTTATTTTTCATCGTCGAGTTTCGTTAATTTTTGTTCCCAGCGGGTTTATTCGTTCTCTCATTCGGTTGTTCGACATCCTCTGCTAGAGTCTATCAACCAAAGCTGTGAGAAGAGCCCGTCCAATCCTGAGAGATGATTGCTCCTCGAAAATTATGTCGTAATCACTGTAATGAGGCGGGATTCTCAAGCCAGCAAATCATATGGGATCGAGTAGAAATTCGTTGGAAATAGGACCTCCCCCCAAATTCAAGTCAAATTATAGCCTTGATTTTGACAAAATCGAGTGGGATTTGTTTGTGCCTGTTCATAACAACCAAAAAGCTGAAACAAATTATGTCAAGCCGAGCAAGTAACCTCAAATCATAGATAGTGAATGCAAAAGGAGATTCGAGCTCAAATCTTAACAAAAATCGAATGGCGATGTTCGGTCGATGCAATAACATTAATTTATCTTGCACACAATGTTTTGATATTGAACATGACAGACAAATACGCCTCACAAAACAGAATTAGAATGCATTGAATGCTGATTTTGTGCCACGTAAGCCATTAGTGCATCATCGAACTCAAGGAATGCTCTCAGAATGCTGGTGGCGATTTTATCGATACATTTTTTTGTTGTAAATTATAAATTTCACAATGTTTATTTCACATTCGACAAAGTCAAAAGTAAATACTAATGAAAGCATCAAACCGATATTGACAATTCAAAGTTTCCCTGGTTGTGAAACTACTTTTCAGCGGGATCCAAGCATCCATTCAAGATTTCGTACAATATTGATGAAAATTATTTTTCTTGCTCGAGAGCTCATTGGAAAAGATTAAAGATTGTCAAATGGTTACGTAAAGAGTACGTTTTAGCTTTCATAATTACCCAGGCTTTTTTTTGTAAATCTCAGGTCAGAAAAGGCTTAATTCAAGGACTTAAAAAAATTGACAATCCATGAAGTTCATTGCAAATATCATCTTTTATATGTATGTTGCATTTCATCTCAAAGGAGGTTTCGTCGAGCAAAATATTTATGGAGTTTGGCAATTTATTCTTCAGATGTTGTTTCCCTAACGGGTACTCTTAAATGTGCGGACTTGTCAACGAAGATCGAATCCGTCTATGGTAGATCGGTCTGGGACGTGGTTCATTAATCATTTATGCCGTCCCGTCTGACTTCCAAATGGAATTTGAGTAATAGCTTTTTTTATTCAAATGTTTCCAACATTGATCCTAGATCGTACGGATGTTGAAAACTCTGTTTGAATTTGTTCAATGAAACTGAATTAAAAAGCGAGTCAACATAATATTTTAAACATCTCAATCAAATTCAATCATCATTGTTACAAATGAAGTGAATAATGGGATGCTTAGAACAAGTGTTTTTATCTTCATTTTATTTGATCAAACGAGTGTTCAAACTCTTAAAGCCACAATAAAGAGAAACGTGGAATGTGTGATTTGATTCCAAACCTCATTATGCACATATCACGGGATTTTTTAATGTGTTCAAGATATTCTCGATGAGAAAGAATCCAAAATATTGATTGAGTCACAATGATCCGTTTGTGAATCCACTTCCTTCAATGTCAGCATTACTGAATTGCTGTTGTCAGCGGCGGCATTTTCTTGTAATATCTCTGGCTGTAACTTTTGTTGTGGATTGGTCCATGGAGAGTAAAGCAGGACACTCGGGGTTCTGAACCGCCGAGTTGGCTTCGATATGCTACGAGTAGCATTGCTACAACGTTGTGCCTGTGTGTGCACTTTGCACTTACGGGCACGTCCTGAAAGCTAAAGAGCAGTTGTCATTTTGACCGATGAGATTGGACGACATTCACATCATTCATAACCTCGTCATCGAATACGATTCATTTCCAAATCGGGTTTTGTGCTCCAGAATAATTAATTGAAAATCTGTTGGAAATCAATTACCCAAATGTCTCGACCCAAGCACTCAGGCACATTTCAAAATATGGATGAATACTGTCTCAAAATGCTCCATTCTCACGTTTTCAAAAGACTTTGGCGTCACTTTACAAGCTGGCGGTACAAAAATGGTAAAACATAAAATTGGTAAAACAAAAAAACGTTGAAAAAAGTCCAATATCAATTGAGAAACACTAGTTGTCACTAAAATGTGACTTTAGAAGAAAAATGTGACTCGAAACAAAAATTGCAGCAATGGAAATTAGTCGTAAGAAAAACTTATATTTAAAGAAAATTTGGCACCATTTGGTCATTTACTAGTACAAGTATTTTTGGCCAATTCACACTAAACGAGTAGACCGAGTCCACGATTTGCCCCCTCTTCTTGAGGAACAAATGCAAGACACTTTGCCAACCGTCCAAATTGTCTCATCGATGTTCAAGGGCTTTAGTCGGTAAATGTGAAAAAAACTTTTTAACAATACTTCTTGGTTCTTATAAATTTGAAAAATCTATCAGGAATTTCAAAATTTATTATATTCTTTAGAGATCTACGCTTGGTCCGCCGACCCCGTAGTTCGTAAACAACCCAAACTCAGGAGTGACCATGGACGAAGCTAGGCCACTTTGGTTTCTCTTCGTTGGCAGACTTGATACCAAAGTTGATATTTCGTTGCTGTTTTGTACTACCCAAGCACATTTCCTTTTCCTTTGCAATCACCCAAATCCAATACTCTAGATTTCTTATTGCATAAATTGCAAGTTATACGAAAATTTGACTTAAATGAGATTGAATAACCATTCACGTTAAAAAATTGCAATTTTTTCTAATCTACGAGTATCATAATTTTGGGCGCGAACTACTTTAAGGTTTCCAAATTCATCCATTAAAAGGTGGTCTAATTGAATGTAGATTAAAAGGTCACAAACAAAACGGTCACAAGTAAATGGGCCACAAAAATAAGGTCAAGAGGAAAAAAGGTCACAATAAAAGTTCACGAGGAAAAAAAATCACACGGTAAAACGATTACAGTTAAAATGTCACGGTAAAAGGTCCAAAAAAATTCCATTTGATCACTTTTACTTGGGGTGGTTGCGTTCCACCCGGAGTATCTTTGCAGCCGATTTTGACAAAGAGTACAAAATTGGCGTTAGAGGGTAAAGGAACACCATATTTCAGATCTGGGGCGTGTTGGGGCCATTTTATAGGAAACAAATAGTGCTAGGAAGGGCTATGCGTTAACTATACAAATGAGACCTTTGCCTGTGCATAATTGAGTTCCACCCAGTCAATCTTTGGGTCGCATGGAACAATCTTCAATGATGGAACAACTTTAGGTCTCTGGTGTCCCCCCTCGGCTAACTCCGGAGCTTCACGGATCGGTGACCTTTTTTCTGTGACCTTTTGAACGTGCGATCTACTCATAGAGCACCGTTTAACTTCGCCCAAAGTCACGTCCAATCCTCCATCCAATTAAGGGAACAAAAAATATTTTTGGATTGTTGACGAAAATAACACTTTTGTGGTAAATGATATTTCAAAGGAAAGTGAAACATTTTTGTTAATTTATTTTCCCGTATCTTGAAAAGAAATTGTCATTTTATCGTTAAAAATGTCACTTCCACAAACAGCGTAACTCGTATCAAATTGATTGCATCTTTGGTGCTAAAGATTGTAATCATTCCTGAGTTCTTCTTATCACTATTTAGGCAAGAATGGTTATCTTGGCCATTACTGGGAGTCTAGTTATAAAAGAGACATCGAAGAAGAAGGTTAGAAGGTTCTTGAACCAATAAATCCTGTTGAGAAGTCGTTCTTGTAAACTGAAACAGCCAATATGTCCGATATCATTGGCACGTTTTGTCAAGAATTTTTAACAAACACCGACACTCTTTTTTTTAGCTCAATCTTTATCCAATGAGAACGAGCCGTCACGTTTTTGTAAGTTCAAATAACTTTTGAACGACCCATGTTCCATGGTGGACTGAACAAAAACGAAAGATTTAAATTCAAGAAGAAAGAGAAGTGTTTAATTTCGTTGAGCTTCCTGATGACTTCCTCACAAGGGTCGCCTCAGGCACACTGATCAACAGAGATTCATTCCACGCATGAAAAGCGAGCTGTTAAAGGCACTCAGAAGTACTTTGCCACTGACACGAGACTACATTACAAATAACTATGGACAGGAGCTTTAAACCAATGAACTTATTCGTCTTTTTTCGTCTAAGTTGATTGTTCTATTCGTCGAAACTTCCTGTCTCTAAAATAACCATGCGTAATTTCTTGAGTAATCTCTGTAGATATGCCACATCATTGAGTTCAACGAATGCAGCTTACGTATGTTCCAAGTATGTTCCAAGACTGCCAGAACATGGCTATTCGTTTTGTAGTTTTGAGCACTTCTTTTACACTTCTTGGTGCCCTCAACAACTCACCTTCAATGCTGCCGTGACTCTTCCTATGAAATGAGGATTTGTCAGGCCATTTCCGATCCAAAGGCCCTTTTTGGAGTAAACTGATGTCAGGCACTTGTATTCTACTTTTTTCTGAACTTGTCATATCAATCTCCTTTCCATCTTATTGGTCGGCAAATCTGTTGTTTTGCAATTATGTTCATTGAATACAACCTTGCCAATTAAGAGAGAGAGGACTTTAAACACAATACAGTGTCCTAAAGGGAAGTGGCTTGTTTCGGAAGTAAGCTATGGATCCATTTTGTGTACAGTATGGCCCTTCGTAACATGTGTACGATATTTCCAAGCTCAACGTAAACTAGCAGATTCTCCATTGCAATGACTTCCTTGATGTAAATAGATTCTTTCAGGATATATTTCCTCATTGATATTACATTTAACATTGTGCCTCAATTTGTATGACATGGGTTGAGAGGTGGATTGTAATAATAATAATAAAGTTGATTATGCTATGGTGGAGAGGTTGCTCCACGAGAGAATGACAATGGTATTTGTTGTTCTTAGAGGGGTCTCTGTCCACAGTGCTAACTAACACAAGTCATCACAAATCTGCGTACAGAGATAAACAAAAATACGGTTTCCAGTTTGATGCAGGCAGCGTCTGGACAGCTCATGTTCAACAAGAGAAAGATTGATAGAGAGCACTTTCTTTTCGCAAACAACGCGGCATTTTGGCCAATTTTGATTGACGGTCGGCGGCCTGTTTGAGATGGTGATGAGTTTGAGGAGGACACTGTGGCCGATAACGACAACGACGACATCGACGACATCGAGCACTTGAGAACCTGAAGAGAGCTTCTCCGAATGTGTCTGTCTACTTCATGGGAGTAGTAATGGGACTAGGGCAGCTTGTTATTGGGGCCCATGGAGATCCAAGAAATAGGGCAGGGATAGAAAAGAACACCATTGTAAAGTATTCGCAGGCGCAACTATATTTGTAACCATATTTTGTTCAAGACAATTGGGTGTCAACGAGTTCAGCCAATGTGCCACAAGGGTACAACCATCAATCACAAAGTCTTCTTCTTCTTCATCTTCTTCTTCAAGTTCAATTGTGGACCACGCCAGGGTCGTAATCTTGGTGTCATGCGTTATTGTTGGGCGATTCGCTCTTGGGCGGCCCCCCACTACTATTACTATCGTTATTAATTTGCGAGAGTGGCGAGCCCGCTTCACCCACCAAAGTCGGATCTTGAGGAATGAGCCCTTCCTTCATGCGCTTCTTTTGCTTCATGCGTCGATTCTGGAACCAGATCTTGACCTGCGTTTCGTTCAATTGGAGAGCTCCGGCAATTTCAATTCGTCTGGCGCGGGTCAGGTACTTGTTGAAATGGAACTCTTTCTCCAACTCGGTCAGCTGCTTTGTCGTGAAATTGGTGCGACCCGTGTTATTCAATCCTCCGGCTTGGTTCTGACTTCCGTACATTGAATATTCGGGTTTAGGAACTGCAAGACAACAACGGAGAAAACAATGGTTAAATCGTACACGAGAATGCGACATTTTATTCCGGTTATGAGATCGATCGCCATGAAGCCTTGAGAATTTGCAGATGATATATTTTTCATGGCAATCGATCTTGTTTACTTTTGGAGGGAAAAGCCTCCAAACAAGGGGTATTGCATTTTCTCCGACAAATTTCTTACTGAGAGCGTTCACGTCTAAGAATGTAAGCTAACCAAAACTTTTTCAATTATCAAATTGTAACAGAAAGAATCAAAATTTTCTCGTCGATTTTGGTCGATTTTCCGACAGAAGGAACCGCAAAGCTTTGCGGTCGGCGTCTTACGGCGCCTTCTCTGGTTTCCCTTCGTTTTCAGAATAAAAACGTTTCATTCATTGACACATAGTTATTTTTGGCTTCTGAATTCCCAACGACTCCCATATTATCGGACAGGGCCTTCTTTGAAAATAATGGGTTGTAGCTTCATCCAATTGCAGTCTTTCATTTTCTCTTAATGGTCAAATGATATCAAGTGTGCACTCGGTCCTGATCATTTCATAACATTCAGAGCGGTGCAATTTTCATATTTCACAAGGAACGTGACAATGTTTGGGGCCTACCCAGGCATTTTGGACCAACTGGCATGACAGCCAGCCATGGTTTCAGAGCCATCGAGACAACAATAAAACTGTCATTGGTGATCTGTGAGTCTGTCAAGCAAAAAACTCTTCAACCATTAAACCAATCCATGCTGTGGAATCGCTCTTTCAAACGTGTTCAAGCAAGGAACATTGGTGGCTTCGCTGAGAGCAAGTGCGAGTCGCTCTATTGAACTGATCTGCGTACAAAGATCACGGTCGTCACATAAGAGCAGTATACAATGTGACTCACCCAAATCTGAACCTTCACAAATTTTGCATCGAAATAGAGGTGGAAAGTAGATTTCAAAGTATAATTTAAAAAGAAAGGCATGATCACTTACGGTCATTACAATTTGCACACAAAACAAAAAATGAAGGAAAAAAGGAAATTATTTACCATTTTTTATCATGAAAGGTGAATCAAAACACAACAACGACTAAGCCCTGTTTAAATGAATGGAATTATTGGTGTGCTAATCAAAACCTTATATACGTTCTGAATTGCCAGTTTGCTGTGGCTTCTCCAAAGCCTTGATTTAACTAAATGTTCCAAGGAGTTTTAAAGAATTTTTTTTCATATAAATACAGGCTTAAACAGTGCTTGTATGGGACAAATTCAAACTCTGCATTATTGTTAATGGCAAATACTTTGAAAAATATGTATACAAAAATGTCATGCCCAAATTATGAAAATGAAAAGTGTTCAAATTTTTTTCGACCGCGGGATAGTGGTGAGCAACAAGAGATAAAGCCAAAATATGTCAAGGGACGGACGACCGAATGAAAGACATTATCAGATGAAATGTCAAAATTTGACCCACCACGGACACAATCACCAACCAACACCATCCTTCGAGCACAACTAGCTAGCTCGTAGACCAAGCAGATTCGTGGATATTGACCATCACATTATGGTTGGTCCTATTGATTTTCTTTCTTTTGAGCCAGGAGGCTCGATGGTTTTGATTTAAGTGAGCATGGCGTATAATGTTCTTGGACTGAATGCGCTTGTGTCATGGAATGATTAGTATGCCTGAATGAGTGTGGAGGAAAAAAGGACAAAAAACACAACTTCGAAGATTTTATCCGCTTAGAAAATGAGATGAACAATATTGGCAAGTTATGAGGGTCTTTCTCATTGTGACAAAGACTGGTTCTCTCAGCTTCCCATAACTGAAACTACTGGATTGACAAGATTAAAGTTTGACAGGGAAATCTGAATGAACTGGATCGTTTCGTAGTCATTGGTAAGGCCAACTGTCTGGTTCTGAGGTTGGTTGGTTGGTTGGTTGGTTGGATTGCCGGATGGCAAAGTCGATTGGAAAGGTGCGCAAAGAATATTAATGAGTTACTCAATCACAATTCCAAACTTGCCACTTTCACGTGTCAAAAAGTTAAGGTCACAGTTGACGTTCAAAAGGTGCGTTTGATTCCAACCGAAAAAGTCCAAAATCAGGAATGGTTATGAGAGGGAGAAAATTGCCCTCGGGCTTTTGAATTTTCCTTGATCATGTACCTTTTAAGATAATTGATTTGTACGAGGACGTACAAAAGGTGTCACTGAAATTTATTTTGATTCTTCAAGCCCTTGATTCCAAATGTAAGTTGTTCGTAGATGTAAATGTAAGTAAATGTAAAATTTGGGTTGCAATTAATGAACAACATTGGTAAAAAAATGGCAATATAAAGTATTGAAAAAAAATATTGTTACCATATCATACAAAAATGGTCAAATTGCTTTAAAATTATAGGAAATGTGTGATAGAACGTCAAAAATGCTCAGAAAATTACGGAGTTTTTTAAAAAGCAATTTGGTCCACAATATTGGCCAAAAATAGCTGCATGAAAAATATTCAATTGCTGTTCTGGGCAATTTTAACCCCATCATGAATCAGCCGACGTAATAACTACAATGCAAAGCTCAAATTAAAAGACCAATCTCCTCCAATGAATGAAATGTCCCATGATCGACCAAACAACACTACCCTCAAACTAATGACCACCAACTGGGACCATAAGGGCGATTGGAACAATAAGGAGCATCAAAAACCATTAAGGTTCATCAAGACAAGCGCTTGCGAAAGTCTACAGTTGATCTAATAACGATCTCAAACAAATGAAAATTCTTTCTTTTTGACAATCAGCCACTCATAACGTGCATGAAAAGAGAGCATGTAAGTATTGTGACATAAAAATAGTCCTCCCGAGGTATTATGATCATCTTGACTTTTCTCCAATAGTTGTGCATGTTCCGAGTCTAGCTCTCAAGTGTACAATTGCGTGCGAATAACAGGACTTGGAGAGCGATCAATCAAGCTTGCATGCTCGAGGAACTTCCACTGTCGTGCATGCATCATGCATGATGCACTTTATTCGCCCTCGATAGTTTCACAACGGTTTGGATGATTTTGGAATTAACATATACTGTAGAGGTAAAAACATAGGCCGCAACGTTGAGCAATAAAGAATGAGCCTCAAATAATTCTTGAGCGACTAGTTTCAACCGTAGAAACGTATGTTTTAGGAGAGATGGATTCGTCATTATCCACATGTTGTATCAATGACACGAAAAGGAGGATCAATATTTGAAACCAATAAAACACAAAACAGCCCAGTCATTGTTTTTCAATACAACATTTTGTCGTGCAATTCAGTGCAGCTTAAGTAGAATGCCAAGGGAAGAAAGAGGAAAGTAGGCTGAATACGAGAAGTCAAGTCGGAAAGAAATGGCTCAATTATGTCGACCAAACCACGACAAAGCCAAGCGGTGGAATTATTTCATCTGCGTTTCCCCCAAGCGTCGATCTTGGCAATCACATGTTTAAGGATCGGCTCTTTGAAAGGCCGAATTGTGTGGGAGTAAAAATGCACCATCGTGTTACAAACACAAATGCAGTTAACACATCCGATAAAAAGAACAATTCCAAAACGCAATTGCACTAAGAAAACCAATAATGATATTTGGTCCAATTGATGGGACATTCCATGGCATCCTGACTAACACGGTAACTTGTTTCTCCTTTTACTATCAATATACCAAATAGACAATAACAAGAATATATCGAGGAAAAAGCAACTCCGAACAAACAAGATCTGATGCAACATCTGTGCAAGGTGTTCATAGTGGCAATGCATTTGATTGGGAGACCAAGTAAGGTGAATCCCTGAACATCCATTTGTCCTCATTATTTGGCCATAACATGACTGCCGCCTTTGTGCAAGATTAATGGAAGCACATTTTCGGCGTCAGTTCCTGCTCTCTGAGTTCTATTCCGATTCCTCTTTCAGCCTTACCACGCCTGCATTCTATGCCGAGCCTTCTCCGCCTACATCGAATTTGGGCTTGATCCTCAAAGCACAAACATCCATTTATCTGGACTTGTGGCGGCTTGATCAGATTTAGAGTAACTTCTCCTTCTTTTTTCTTCATCGATATATACTGTTGTGTAGTTATTGCTGACCGTGGCTAGATTCCTAGGAGAACGGAGAGGGAACCACAATCCAATCAAAAGCCATTAGTCATTGGATATCATTAATCATAAGTATCGACACAGCTTTTGGGGTTTGAGAGCCCACACAAATAGAATTAATGATCTTCCAATAGAATTTCATGAAGTGAAAATGACATTTAACACCACAGTGGTGTCTCCTAAGTTGTCGGCAATCCTCTCAACGGCAAATATTTTCAAATTCTCTCGCTCGTCTGGAGTCAAAAGAGGATGATTCCCTGGAGACAGGCACCGATCTGCTGCTAACGATGATGAATTTAAAATATTTCGCACTGACATACTTCGAGCTCAATCTTGTTTCAGATGCATTTTTGGTTTCTTTGATGGATTTAAAGCTGTTGATAATCGTTTGATATTCTATGAGTAACTAACCAACAACCAAATCGGCAAAAAACTGAAACAAGTTGCTAGAATTAGAAAGCATCATTGCTTTTTTCTTTAAGTATTCTGCAATTTTGGCAGATTATGGTTCTGGTCACTTTAAAAAGGGGCAAAAAAGTACATGCTACAGAACCAACTTTCTTTTGAACCATGATTGAATCTGAACGACTCTCACATTTCAAAAAGGCCCTTTGTGAGTTTAACATCGCCCAAACCACATCGGGGGACTCATCATTCAACAAACATCATTTCACAAAAAGGCAATATTTTTACGTTTTCATGGCTCTATGGGAGGTAAACTTTATTTGAAATGAAAGTTGGGAGATTGGAATGCTAGTTGTGGTTATCGTATTTTGTGAGCCTTTTGTGTAATGTCAATTCCAGAGATGATGAAATTTTCTCGAAAACAGAAGATTAAAAAAGGATAAAAAAAGATTAGTTTACAAAAATCTGGATAATTTTTGAGGAAATAAGAAACACTCTAAATAGAAATTTGAGACAAACGAATAACTAATGAATAACAATGGGAAAGCCGTTTTTTTTCAGGAAAAATTGTAAGTTGTAGGCTAAATATTCCTTGTATAAATTTTAGATCGTTAAGAAAAAGCATGAGTTTTAAGCAAAAAAAAAAACTTACTTGAAATCAGTTTGAAAGAATTTCTATTCACTTTTGAATTTGTTACTTAAAAGTGCATAAAATCAAAAGCTTAGCTTTGAAAGGTCATTTTAGAAATTAGATTGGTATCTAAAATTGAGAAATTGCATTTTTTGCTTGGATCTCACATTTCAAATAAATTAGAACTCGTAAAATAAATCCTGTCGTTTTATATTTTTCGCTTACAATACTCTAAATTCGAATGTCACAGTATAAAGGGTACAGTGTTGATCCTCAAAACCGTAGTTATCATCGTTAAAGTTACTAAATAAGAAACCTTTCTACAATCTTAATAATCAAAGCTGAGAACAGTCTTCCCACAACAAATTTTCCTCTCTGCAAAACTCATTACAAGGAACAAACTAACCAAGCCAATTGGTTTTTCATCCTGGCCTTACAACTATTAAATTACAGTAATCCACTATATTTGCACTAAGAATAGCAAATTTTCCTATTTCGTCCTTGTACGTATGAATACAACGCCGCCTGACTAGTATGCTTCAAATCAGAGTCGCTATCTCCCTTTCGCTCTTCTGAAGAGAGAGTTCCTCCCATGGCGTTTGACTGACTCAAACTCTCCTTTCTTCTTTTTGTTTGTAGTGAGTATTACTCTGGCGATGTACAAAGCAAATATCCCAACTCGGAGCCATTCTACCAAAATTGTAAAAAAATGCTCCAAGAACTGAAAATGATAGTAACTAAATCATATTTTTTTGAAGCCTTGAAGGACCTTGACATTTTTGATACAATAGAGATTGTTGTGGTGCAATTGATAAATGGACCATTGAAGTGCACTCATGTTTATAGGTTCCATAATTGAGTGGGCTGATGCATTGACAATTTAAGAAAACAAAAAATGGATGCCGTCATTCTATACTTTTCACTATTGTGGAAATAATTGTTCAATGGGACTTGCTTCCTTTAAAACATTTTTTTTCTCACAACTCCATTCTAATTTGAAAGCATTAAAGAAGAAAAATAGAGCAAAGAGGCATGGATGATACTGCAACAAATATACAAGTATTTAACCAACAAGCCTGACATTCATTTTATAATTTGTACCACAATATGAAGAAAACATGTTTTTTTTTCGTTCAAATTAACCTCCAATTCCTGTTAAATAGGCTTTCATGTACACAACAGCTTTTGCCTAATATTGAATTTCTTAACGTATAATCTGTTATTATTGAGGATGCGATGGTCGGAGGTCGGGATCGGCATTTTCCCTACAATTAATGTCTAACTTTGGTATCATTATGAGTTTTCAGTACGGTTGTGTTTCATAGCCTTAAATATCTTACCATTTGCGAAGAGGCTTGTTATGAGCCGTTTTTTGGGAGGGGTGGGTGGGGTGGATGTGAATGCAGGGGTTGGAGGTTTGAGCCTCGCCCAGTCAGCGAAGTGAGCCATCACATTGTCAAAATTTTTCCCTTAGGAAATTTCAAGCCCAGTGCCAGAATGGTTTCCGTTTAGGGGGGTGGATTAACGTCTAAAAGTTTCTTTGAGAAAGGCCAGGGAGGAGAATTGAACCTTGGACCTCGCTCACTATAGGAAACCACGACACCACGTCTCCTCCCGATCATTGTGTTTTTTCATGTGTAAAAGCGACATGGAATTCTTTAGAAGTTGCTTCTTCGCAATTTCTTGTCGTAGACTGTAATCAGTCACATCTCTTATCTAATCTTTGTAGAAAAATGCCAATGCGATAACTTAATGGTCATTCGCACAACAGAGGGACAAATTCAAAACAAAACGGAAAATCCAGGTGTATGTGTAGATGATTTTGAGGACCACTGAGGAGGCTACATCAAGCCAAGGCTTTGTCAAAGAAGGACTTAGACGGTCATCAAAAAATAGGTTATTCTGATTTGAATTAGAGCGCTCTAATTTGAATCAAAAGATTGCTTTCATCTCTCTTTGAAAATGGGTCCGGACCACACAAAGATAATGTTTTATTTTATAGCTCAATCGAATGATGGAGTCAATGGTTAGAGTTAGGCGTCTTTAACGTTCAAGTAGAAGCATGCACAAATTCAAGATCTTGCAAGAAGAGATCTAACGAGTTCACTTTGTATGTTTTCTTGCCTGAACTTTAAAGACGCAAAACAAAACTTTTGACTCCCTTTTTCGATTGGACAGAAAATTGGTAGACAAATGTTTGGTCATTCTTGACACAGCTCTTTTAGAAAGCATAATGAGTAAGGCTGTTTTTTTTTAGATTTGACCTAAAAACCTATGTTTTAACCTAAAACGCCTATTTTGGATAATTTTTACCTAAAATTAAGTGTTCAACCGAATATTAACTTTTTCTCGCCTTTTTTGGGCAATTTTTACCTAAAATTCGGTTTTCAACCTTTTTTCTTATCCTAAAGCAAGGTTGAATTTTCATTGCAGTAACTCGGCCTTAAGTGGTATTCTGTAATATGTCCTTCGTTGAGTCATCTTTGCCTAAAGTCATTTGCACAATAAGGTTCCTTAACCAAGGGTCCTAAAAAAAAAACACGGGAACAAAGGAAGAAATTAGAGGAGTGGGAGCCACAATGATTTTCATCCCATCAACATGCCAAATCAGCGTTACCAGGTGGTTTCAGCCCGACATTGCCAAAAGTTGTTTGAAATACTGCCAATAACGGGCGGTTGCTGCCATTTTTGAAGTCACATAACGCCATATTCTGCCACCTTTGAGTGAAATTTTTCTCGTTTGCAATAATTTCGTCTCGTTTTTAGTGTGCATATTTTAGATCTCTTATTTTGAGTTGAAAAGTTTTGATCCCGTTTTTTAAGTCGAAAGTTTCCGAGCTTGATTTTTAGGTCAAAAATTTCCGATCTCCTTTTTTAGGTCTAAAATTTTCGATCTCTTTTTTCGTCGAATTTTTCGGCCTGCCCTTCTACTTTCTCCCATATTCTGCCACTTCACAAATTTCACTGCCACAAACTTTTCTTTACTGCCATTTTCTGCCACTTTCCCACCACTGCCAAATTAAGTTTTCACTGCCTCTGTCTCTGCTTAACTGCTTTTACTCTTGCAAAGAGTAAGCTGTTGTAGAACAGTAACTCATAGGCTAAATTTGGTCTTAAAAGCCTCTGGAAAAGGTGTAATCTATTCAATCTAAAAAAAGTCTAAAACGTAATTTTGGGCAACCTAATTATGTCATAACTTGCTCAAAAAGTGAACCTAAAATATTCAGCCTTAATAATGAGATTCTACAAATGGGAGAAAAATATTAAATTTTACCACTGTCATCACTAGGGACGGGCAAAAAGTGCAAATCAAAACAAGCTTTTGGTTACCAAAAGTTGCACAAAAATCAGCCGAAATCGTAAAATAAAATGCAGAAGAAGGTCAAAAGCGCAAATAAAAATCAAAAAAGCGCAAATAAAATTTCAAAAATTCGCAAAAAAGCTGAAATTTCTGAAACAAAAAGCTTCAGATACTTTCTTGTCATGTGCTTGTTATTTTTCAATCTTGAAGAGCAAAATTTAGAAATTGATGTAGTAGTAATCAAAACTATGCTAGCCTACGCTGGGAGCCGTAAAATCAGATTTAGTTTTCAAATTTGAAAAAAATCTTCCAAAAGTAAACATTTTCAAAGAAGAAATAGCTAACTCTCAACAATTTGTTCATTTTAGGCCGAATTCGTAAAAAAATCGTGCAAATAAAATGGAAAAGTGCAAAAAGGCAAATAAATGCGTTTATGTTACCAAAAATCTTTTTACACTTTTTGTCCGTCCCTAGTCATCACCCATCGTCCACTAATAATATGGTTTATGATTGAGCCTAATCCTAATTATTAGATTTCATAAATCGGGAAGCCCCTTTTGGTTTGAAAGCCAAACCCTGTTCCAATGTATTCCAGAGTAACAAGAAAATGGTCGACCTACCTACCACTTTCGTAAGTTTGATTTTCTATCCTAATATGGTCCAAGTCTAATGTTTGTAGGGTCATTCATTCGAGAGATGGAAGCACATTGAGAAACTTCATCGCGTTAATCATCCCCCTGAATTGCAACCCTTGGAAGACCCTTGAAAGGGGTGGTTCGACAGTATTTTCATCAAGAATGCATTCATCCGGCTCGTCGAGATCCCGTCATTGAAGGAACAGACAATAGTGGTGACCAAAGATTTGTAATCTCTTTGTGATCATTTAAATCAGGTTTGAGGTATTCGTGTGCCACACGATCAGCCTCGACAATCTCGTCCACTTGACTGATTGAAATCTCACACTTCATTGCATTTTAATGAGTTACTGACGCACCCACATGAAATGAGCCACCACATACATACGGACACTCTTCAGAGTAATGAAAAAGACGAGCAAGGGCAATGAGCGAGACCAAAATGGAGGATGTGACGTGACTAACGGTGGATGATGCAGCATCCATAAACTCACCGAACTGTCGAACTCATAAAAAAGCAAGAACAAATGAGATGAAACCATTGCCCTTTGATAGGTTTTGTAAACAAAGCTAGTACCACGATTGCAAAGTTTGTGCAACTTGCTCGTTATAGTTTTGATCTTGTATCTCAAATAGGATATTTTTATATAGGAATTCTAAGTTGTCTAAATGTGGAATCTCTTTTTGTTTTGGCTTTTAACAAACGAAAAATAGATTTTTTCGTAATGAAGCTAGTTCCTCAATAATCAACAAAATTCATAAAAATATAGCCTCGAAGTCCAATCACCGAACTCAGGTCATCATTGCGTTTCTGAGACAGTCTTTATCGTTTTTGAACACCTAATTTGAATGTAAGGAAAGTTGAAGACATAACATATTGACCATGAGTGTGAACGCAGGGCCCAAGGTTGTTATTATTGGCTTTACTCGACACGTCAAGACAAAGCTCAATGTTGCTGGAAACAATTTCGAGATAGATATTGGAACTTTTTGAAGTCAGCCCATCCAGGGGCACATTTCTGCGGCAAAAAATGCTGTTCTGTTAGAAAAATATGTGATGAAATCTAAGTCTTTATATATATTTTTTTTAATTTTCAAGGCAAAAATATTTCTTCTCTCTTCAATGATCTATTTTAGAGGATGGTTGGCTTCACTATTTTGTGCATTGAGTGAAACTTTGGCACTTTGGCACTTCAAATAATACGTTTACTAACCTTGAAATCGTGCTGTAGATGCTCTTTCATTGCATTTTTTACCGGCAACATTGAATTCGTCTTGAGGTGCCGCCCTTAGAATTTTTTTCGGGCCCTTTTGTTTCGTGAATTGTCGTTCTCATTTATAAAATGTAGGTTTGATACTGAACGCTATTGAAATCCAGGGAAAAAGTGTTTAAAATTCAGAGTCCACCAAATAACTCCATCTTGTGAATTTCGTAAAAAATAGGCTCACAAATGATATTAAGGCATTTTTGTTCGGATTGGAGTATCCCCATTCCAATTGTGTTAGCTCAATCCGAGTATTGTCCAATTGCCAGGTATATTTAGTATGCTATAATGCAAAATAGAGTATTTACAATAGGTAAACTTTTTATAGAACCATGATGAAGAGATGAGACAATTTGCTGGACTTTAATACGTGCAGATAATTCTCCACTAAAGGATCGAACTATAATTACTAAGCAGGCTAATCCATGACACGGTCTACAAAAGATTTATAGACCTTAAGCATTTGTGCCAACAATTATTTAACTGGAATTGCCTTGAGGTACCAATTACATCTTGCATTTTTGTAACCCATGTATTGATTTCAAATATTTTAGCCGCTTTTTAAGTTCATTCTCAATGCTTGCCTTCTACCATGCCAGACTGCCCTAAATGTGGTCTTATCCTGTTTCAAAGAAAGCCATGGTTTTCTATGGTGCCCTTCCGAATGGGTATGGAGGGAGGTCTGATTAAATATTGATTGTGTGTGTCGGATGGAGTGATCGATCA
Source organism: Tigriopus japonicus (assembly GCA_010645155.1). Classification (NCBI taxonomy): domain Eukaryota; kingdom Metazoa; phylum Arthropoda; class Copepoda; order Harpacticoida; family Harpacticidae; genus Tigriopus; species Tigriopus japonicus. Next base: position 5,517,861 of record CM021321.1, read on the forward strand.
TTTCTTTCTCCCTTCGGAGCTCAACGCAAGTAGATTACCCGCGCAGTTTCCGCTTTCTTTCTTTCGTTCTTTCTCTCTAGCGCGCTTTCTATTTTCTCTTCCCTCCAATTAGTGAATTAAAGAAACGAAATATACCTGCATCGGTACGAGTAAATAGAGCTTGTTGAGATGACGACTTGAGGCCAGACAGTGAGCCAGTGGCGTGGTCCAAGCGAGGCCCAGAAAACGACTGCATAGATAATGTCCGGTCATCCCATCCTGTAACTGGGTCAGATCAATAAGCAATTGCAAAATTCAATAGAAGTAAATCAGTCGGTTGAAAGTCACCATTTTTGACAGAAAAAGCTTCTCAGGCCTTTTCTTGTGAGCTAAAATAAAAGTACGAGGGGAAAAGTCCAAAGCTGAGCATACTTGCTTTAGAGCGAATGATAAAAACATGTTTGGAGAAAAGAGAAATGTGCTACTTAAGACCACAACATTTCAACTTCAAGATATTTCGACTGACAGATGGGATGTCACTCAAATGATGAGTTTGCGTCCACCTATGATTTTGTGAAAAGGAAGGACTTCCTTAAAAATATTTATGGTTGGCGCACTCCAAGTTTTAAAAACTCTCAAAAAAGGGTCTTTTGGTACTCTTAAAATAAGACGACCATCGAAACCTAACCATAGAAAATAGCCAAAGAATAAGAGTGCGTCTTACGTAAGAAAAGTTAAGACATCATTCCTTAAATTGGTCTGAATTATTCGATTAAAAGTTGCCACTCAACCGATATCCTTTAACTTTGCAGTTGCAGGCAATGCTTCCATTTTCACCAAAAAAAAAAGAAGTAATAAATCATGAGAAAGGAACAATGAACAAGTTTCTATTCACAGGGCCCAAATCCTAGAGAATTTAAACAGGTGCTTAAATGAATGACCTGGAGGCGATTTTTTAAAAGTCATCTAGTGTAAAGGATCCGTTAACTACTGTAGCAGAAGTTGAAGATGAGAACTTCATGGTAGTTACAATTATCAGTGATGTGGCAATTAGGTAAATTTTCTTGATTTGACAAAAATGGTGGGTTCATGTGCACTTTCGAAGGGCAATTTGGCTTCTGAGTTATCTGAATGAAATCTCTATAGAACTTAAGAAAGAAAATTCATTTATTTTTCGATTGCGAATATGTGAAGATTTGAATGCTCAACTGGTATTCAGGCTTTTTAGACTTATCTCATTTATGTTGCTCTATTGCCGTTTCACACCTTTGTACTTTGCTTCTTCCAAGTCTGCAAAATTTCATATTATTACAATAGAAATAGTACCTCTTGATCGTAGTCAATTAATTAACCATGCACTCCAAGTCTTGAACAAGAGTTTCAAGAGGTCCGTTTTTAGCCTCTTATTAGTTGGCCGGAAATTCAATTTCCTCCTCCAAAATTACAGCTATTTTTGAGTTGGTTTTGTTGGTAGGAATATGTTCTCCGATGAGACCAACGCCAAAAGCAATCTTACATTTTGTAGAGTAGAATGTTGGTAAAATGTGGGTTTTGAAAATTTCATGTTCTTAGTTCTTCACGAAACCCCTTTTCCAGGTACTAAAAAGTAGACACTTTTCTCATTTCTTACTAATTGCTTACTAACCTTTTTGTTACATCACTGATTTTGAACTATTAGCCTAAAGTTTTGAGAGTACAAAATAACTTTTCGTAGGGAAGCGCTAAATATGTGAATACTGGCAAATTAAATCCAATATTTGACTTAAATGAACGCCAAGAGTTATTCTGCTACATTTTTTCGGTGCTCTAAAGTCTAAAGTATCATTCAAATTAACAGGATGTACTTTTAGCCTGATTTTTAAATGCATCTTTTTTTCTCTTAAACCTTTATTTTCCAAATGAGAATTTTTAAGATGTGGAGACCTTGGACCACATGCCATTTTGACACATTAACGGCGAGCACGCTTCACATCTAGTCACACATAACTTAACGACGGTTGAAGAGGAAAATGATCAATGATACCTACTAATGCATATCGGCCTCTGAAATGTTATGGTTTGCAATATCCTTTGCCAAAGCTTCGTCATGAGTTGTAGTCTGTGTCTCTATCAGATAGTAGATGTTTGATGAGACAAACTTCTACGGTAAAAGATACTTGGATTGACCAGTATCAATTGTCTTTCAAGTCTTACCTGGTTTGGGAACATTTCGCTTGACTTGCATCCACTTGTAAGTAGGAACGGCGGGTGCTGGAGGTTTGGCAGGGAAATCGTGCGGATACGGTGAGGACACATTGAAATCGTGAGCTGCCGCTGCTGCGGCCGAGGCTCGCATGGATTTTAATGCTGCGTGGTGCTGATAAAGTGCCGCAGATGAAGGGTACTGCCCAGCGGCATAAGCGTTGGGTCCGTCAAGGTAAGCACTAAATTGCGGGAGGCCGTTATCACCGCCCAACTGAGTTGGATCAACCCCACCGCCACTATTTCCGCCGCCGTTGCCCACACCCCCATAATATCCGCCGCCACCACCCGCACTCAAATGATGATATGAACCGTAGCCAGCTGCTGCAGCGGCGGCGGCTGCGGCAGCGCCATCCAGATTCGCATATTGGAGCCCATTATCCGAGATGATTGCACTAGGCGAATGAGATGATGAGGGTATGTGTTGGGATTGTTCGTATTTGGCCTCCACCCCCGGGGAAGCACGGATCACGTCACTTTGGCCTTGAGATTGGCTCATGTTGTAAGGGACAGCTACATTTTGGTTGTGAATGGGGGATCCTTGGTTATCATTATTTGGCGATTGTTGAGAGGCTGAGGACACACTTTGACCCACGTTCGAGCCGTTGGTTCCGCAAAAGTCAGGTGTTGAGGTATTACTGTAGTGATGAGTGTGACTGCTCCCACCCCCGCCACCACCTCCACCCACACCATGGCCATGACCATGACCATGAGCCAAATGATGTTGCGGGTGATGGTGGTGGTGATGATGATGATAGAGGTCTGGGCCTGGAGTCGAGGAATTACACATACCAAACATTGCAGCCGCTGCAGCATTCGAATTCATAATCTTTTGAGGCTTATCACAGAAAGAAGCACAACTCAGTTTGCACATATGAAGAAACCAGCCCGGAGTCAAAGGCTGGCAACTTTTCGCCCCAATGGGGTAGCCGATTGGCTCAGCTCACTTGGCCTAGGCAAGAACGAAAATATTTCCTCGATCCACAATCAAGTGATATGGAACTGAATTCCGTGTTTCAGGGCACTAATTCCGCTGTGATGACATCGGAATAATCTTGAATTTTCATCTTGTTTACACAACAACCATGATGATATCACTGACGACGATTCCCGCCAAGAGAGATGGATGGCTTTAGAGTTCTCACTCACATACAAGCAGGCTTGTGCTAAAGAATCAAGAGCAGTCTCCGATCGTACTCGTGAAGGCGACGACTTGGCGGGGCTGCTTCAAACACCCACCGCAAAGGCCAGACCAAGCCGAAAGACCCACGGCCACGGGGTAACTTGGCACGGGAGGCTCGATGGTTCCGATGCCGCCAATGGACACCACGACGTCGAGAATGAGGATGATGATTATGAGGATCACGAGAACGATGATGAGGATGATAGGACGTGCAGAACCAGGCTTGAGTTCTTTCATCACAAGCATGGATAAAGAACAAGGGACTGACGACACACAAACAGTGCAGCCTCACTCACGCCAAAAAACCGTCCCGAACGCACACACTAGCTTTGTCTGAAAGGAGTCTTTCATAGGCATCGCCATTGCGATTGAGAACATTGGAAAGTAAGTACGTGGAAGACTGCTTTGTCGATTCGCTCGAAACCTTCGTGTCCTCCGAGTGTGTGAGGCCAATTTTCTCAACAGGCTTGTACTCGCCGTTGACCCGTTCGACATTCTAACTTTCTCACTGATTTGTTCCGAGCAATTCAAAGAGGCTTCGAACGCGTTCCCTATTCCCTAGTGACTGCTTCTTTTACGGCACTCATCTAATGGCTTGGTGGCTTGGTCCATTGGATCTGTTCTTCGACTGCTACTTTAGTACCCAGAGCAAACGAGTCCTCAAAGCTTCAAGCCAAACAAACGGAGGGAAGGTTTTTTGAAGTCCTCCGTGGTGCGCTCTCTCTCTTGTACTGGACAGTACACGAGTGAAGAGGGAGCTTGAAGAGTTCATCAACTACCCGACGACAACGTTCGAAACCGTCGGGAGGAGCTCCGTGAATGCGATCGGCCAATAGAAGCCAAAGAATATGGCGACGATCTCGACAGGCGAATGATCAATCGAGGCCAGAGCGAGACGCAAAATCAGCCACCGCTTGCTTGCTCGATCTCTGAACTGCATAACAATGAAAGAGCTCTATTTTTCAGTTATTCCCGTCTCAACAAAATAGCGATGACGTTGGCGTTATTGATGTTGCGGCTATTGTTGAGGTTAGAGGGAAGTGTTGTTGATGAGGTTTCCCAGCCTACAATTTTCTAAAAACAACGAAAGTTCTTACCCTCAATAACACTGAAGAGCAAGAAGAGCCACTCAAAAATGTGGGTAAACTTGACGGGCAAATTACGAGGAATGTGTATTCGCTCTCATTTTACGGTGAAATGCAGGGATATCCGCCGCCAAATGGAGGGATAATTTCCCGACCGTCAACCGGATTAAGAAAGTCCCAAGAGAATTGATCAATCCGTCGCCCTGTGAATTGCGGTATTTTGAAGAAGTTTTGGCTTCCTTATTATGAATGGGTGCCGTCATTGTTCACAGACACCGCTCGGTTTGAGACTCTTTACGGAAGACTAATGTCATTAGAATCAAAGGAGCCAAAAGCCCTGATACTCTAGTTGAGAGTACAATGTTTGGCCGCGATCAGGGAATCAATTGTCAAACCCCTTCGAGGAGCTTCAAACTTGACAGATGTCTCACTCGTGGGCGGCGAAGACTTATTCAGATTGCTACAAACAGAAAATTGTCTAATATCTGAAGTTTGAGGACTTGAAAAGGTTTTAGAAATTACTTCTTTCTATCTTTGTGTTTATTCGTAACACGGCTGATTGTCATGAAGAATCGTAATTCCACTTTGTAAGGCAAGAGAAACAGAACAAGAGAAACAGAACAGAAAAAGCATGGGCTATGGACTCTTTTAGGAGGTTAAAATTCTCTACATTATTATTATTATTCTCTATATTATTCTGTGGGGGGCCCTGAGATCTTTCAAGAGGCTCTAAAAGATTTTTGAACAACGCCAGAAAGGTCAAAGTTGTCAAAATGTCAACAAGCACTAACAGACACGTGGCTTCAAAAATTATTAAAACCCCTGTTCTACAGGATGAATTACCCAATTTCATAATTTAAAAAGAAATGTAACATTTTTCCCATGGTGTGATTACGAGACAGTCTTAGACCTAAAAACAAGTTTTCTATTCTTCGAAAAGAAATCAAATACATTTAACCGATACTCGGATGTTTCAAGCTCGATTTTTAACAGTGTTCCGATATTAGGCATTGTTTTTTGTGTCAGAAAATACACCCCAACCAGACATTTTGAAAGGCAAGAGGCATCAACTCCGAGTCAAAAATGGCAACACTCCTAACTCGAAACACATAAAAAATGCCAAAATGCAACTTAAAATTTAAAATGGCCCAAAAATTCGAAAAAATGTGTTGGGGTTTACTGATGTGCTTCGAGTTTTCAGTGCTACCATCTTTAACTCGGATTTCATTTTAGTTGCCTTTCAACAAGTCTGGTTGTGGTAAGCTCTTTGACCTAAAAACCTAAACAAGGACCTGAAACAACGTGAAGACACGCAATAATAATCAAAGAGATAAAAGGCCTGAAGCCCCCTGGCACATTTATTGAACTGCCTTTGACTAAAAGTTTATCAAAGTATTTTAGTAAGATTTAATCAGCGGGTTTATCTTTGAAATAGTTGAAGAAATTGATGTTCAAAGTATGCATTTTGACAATTCTTGAACATTCTTTGATGTATCAGTGCTTAGCTTTACTCAATGAAAGTGTTCAAAACTTTCAATATCATTTTTCAATGTCATATCATCCTAATGAAGATATTTTGCTACACAGCTCTATTAAATCTCATAAAACCACTAAAATCATTAATTCGTATAGTTATTTGAGCAAATTTAAAATGATTACCTTAACAAAATATCTTTATTATGATTAGGGCCCGGATTTGTACTTGAAAAAATGACCAATTATTTTTTCGATTTTTTTCGGCAAAATTTAGCCAAAATCAAGTTTTTTTGGCTTTTGGGGAAAATTTTCAATATTTTTCGCAAAATTTCTCAAATTCCAATTATTTTGGGCGTATAAATAGTTTTACAATTTCCTCAACAAATCAAAAACTCAATTCTTTCCAGCTATTTTCTTCTTAACTTGAAATTCTATTTCCATGATGTGACCTGGATTTTGTGGCTGTTCTTTTTTGCTAAGTAAATTATGTTTCTTCTTACAAAAATGGTTTGTCACTTGCTCCGCCACTTCACAATTTAGTTAAATGTAAAAAGTTAGTGGTTTTAACATACATCAATGCTTTTCCAGCGACGGACTAATAAAATACAAAGGTTAAGCAAAAAATTAAACCTTTTGAAAAAGTTTTATGCCATAGACCACTCTCGACAACCCTATTTGGCAACTTGAAATAAACTAATTTGTTTTGACATTTGTATCAGTGCTTAGCTTTACTCAATGAAAGTGTTTATTCAAATAATTCAAGAAATTGGTGTTCAAAGTCTCTATTTTGATTATTCTTGAAAATTCTTTGATGTATCAGTGCTTAGTTTTGCTTTTTGAAAGTGTTTCAAGACTTTTAATATCATTTTTCAATGTTAAAGTATCACAATTAGGGCCCGGATTTGAACTTGATTTTTTCAGGCCAAAAAACTGATTTGTAAATTGATCAAAATCGGAAAATAATTGATCGAAATCGGAAAATGATTGATCAAAATCGGAAAATAATTGATCAAAATCGGAAAATGATTGATCAAAATCGGAAAATAATTGATCAAAATCATAAAATACTTGATCAAAACGATAAAATATTTGACTTCAATTTTATAAAACGAAAACAACATACATTATACATTGAATTTGAATGTACATTTAAAAAAATACAATGAATATACATTGAAACAAGAGTACATTGTTGAGTAAAGCTAAGCACTGATACATCAAAGAATGTTCAAGAATTGTCAAAATGCATACTTTGAACATCAATTTCTTCAACTATTTCAAAGATAAACCCGCTGATTAAACCTCACAAATTGTTTCATCTGATCATTGTCCTCATTTTTTAAATATGTCGTCGGCACAATTGGACGACTCCTAATAGTCGAAAAATGATTATGATCAAACGTGATTGTATTGAAATTTTACTTTTTGGGTCTGAACGCCTGTACCCGCAAGAGGTCGCATCTCATGATTTCACTCTATACTTCAGAGCTCTACTAGGAACAATGATCTTTTTCAATGATATTAATCTCATATGAGGATCCAACTTAATAAACAAATGATTAGTCTAAAAGAAGCGTGTGGTTTATCTTTATGACTATACGTCACTTTTCAGGAAATTTATGGAGAATTGTATTTTGTCTGAGGTTTTCGAGTTTTAACAATGACTACTTGTTGTTAGGTTTTAGTTGTGCCATTGCTTCTCCTCGTTGGGTTTACGATTGCGCCAACTCACGTTGGATGGGCTTTTTCCGTCCTTGACCCCATTCCTGTCGCTGACCTCAGCTCTATAAACCCCATCAGTTTCAAACTATTAGAGATAAAGTGACCCCCGAAGGATTCAAGCACTTGTTTCAAGATGAGCGTTTGTACTTTCAGCACTGTAAAGCAAATTAAGTATTTCTCTTAAATTCACAATTTTCTCTTAATTTTGTCAGCAAGGAACCTTCCTTTGTTCAATATGTTCTGAAGAAAAATAATACAAAATGGTAGTGAAATAGACATCCTGAACGATGGCAGACATATTTCTCCAGTGTTTTTTTTTCAAGACAAGGAGTTCGAGCATTTCTCAAATTGTTAAGAAACATTTAAATTCAATTGATTTTAATCTAGTTCTATTTCTTGACCATTCCGTTATTCATTTTATTTGCTGAGATTAGGATGAAATCAACATCCTTGAAAATTTCTGATCTGTTTCAGATAAGGTTAACTAAAAGGATGCATATTGTATTAATCAATTTTTGAGAAAACTTACCACATCAATTGTTTTCCTGGATCAGTCTTCTTGGCTCAAAAGGCTTAGTTTATTAGATTTGCCCGAAATCTGCAACTCTGAAAATCTGAATAAGCGACCTCAATATTTTATTGACAAAAGTTTATCTTGAAAAACACCCTTTACTTGGTTGCTTTTTTCGAGTCTTCTTGACTTGAACAGCGAACCATCTGTGTGTGGTAATTATTTCCTTGATTTACGCTCATGGTGGCAATAACGAGATAATGGCATTAGTGGACGAGAGTGTAAGTAATACTTCTACTACTACTACTACTACTACTGCTACTACCTACTACTACGGCTTCAACTGACATTGGTTGTCCTCGAAGTGGTGGTTCCCGGGTGTCAGTAGTAAGTGACAGGGTCATCATCTCCAATTGTTGTCTCTGTCGGAGAGAAAAAGCCATGATTGACAGCTCAGATCCAAACATACAACCATTGACTATTGGCAAATGACAATGCTGAGACGGACTGGTGAACTGAAGTGGTAGCAGCCGTGTTTTTATTGTTGTTATTGCCGGTGATGGTGGTAGTGGTGGTTCTGGTGGCTGGAGTAACTGAGATGATGTCGGAATGGGAAGGACGAAGGCAAGGAAGGATTTTCCCGGTTGCATTGCTGTCAGTTCCCTCCTGTCCCCATCAGAAGCGGAGATTCATTGTCGAGATCCTTCGCTCTTGCAGATCAATATGACCAAAGGGTCTCTCTCAATCTCACTCTCCCTGGTTGTGCTTATCGCGGTTGGAACTCACACACACGCGCCCACTGAGAGCGACAGCTCTCCAAAGATCAAATTCGTGATAGAATAATAGCACCACTTCAAACAGACAAATAAGTCTGTTTGGGGAGTCTTTTCAATTAGAAATACGAGCCATGAGAACTTACTCGTTTAACGTTCTCCATTTGATTGGTTCAAACTAGAAGGTGTTTGCTTGCTCAGTCTAACCGTGAATCTGATCTATTTCACCCCTTTTAATTGTCCAATTTTCATTTGACATAAAATCTGGGATAAAGTTTATCGGTTTTCCGTTCATCGAATACTAAGGCAATGGTTATTTTTCTTATTCAAAACCAAATTTAGTATATAGAACAAATCAAAATTGAATGAAAGTGAAATTCAGTAGACCAGAACGACAGAAAGAGTAGTTTAAGATCAGATATTTTTCAACGCTGCGCCTATCCGTTTCAAAATGTTTTGAAACAATGTACTTTTATCTTGCAAAGCTGTGCATCTAGTTAGTGTTCTTGAGATGGCCAAACCTTATTATTAGTCATGAAGTCATCGCGCACCTTTATACAGATGAGAGGGCCGTGAATTCGGCTGGGGCTTTTGAGCAAGATAAAAGTACATTTGCTTTCTTAGAAAGCCCTCGTAAGCCCTTAGTCAATTCGGGAAAGGGGAATTTGATACTAGACTTGTCTTAAAGATTCACTTGATCAGAATTGCTTTCAAAATCCGTTGCAATCTTTCAAAGTCTGGTGAAGGTAAAGATGGATCGAAATGCCTCTTAACCAAAACATAAAGTACATTATAACAAAAATCTTGCAAAATATATGTGTTAGCACTCCAAGATTCCTGTTGCACATTGTAGAACATAGAATGGTTGTGAATAGTCAGTTACTTTATGTTTATCCCACCAACTGGTCTTGGAAACTGACCGAAATATACGTTCAATTCAAAACGTCTCTTGATTTTCTACTAGACTTGTCTTAAAGGATTCACTTGATCGGAAATGCTTTCAAAATCCGTTGCAATCTTTAAAGTCAGGTGAAGTTAAAGATGGATCGAAGTTCATTTGAAGTTCATGGACAATAAGGATACAACTCAAAAAACTAATAATGAACTAGTTACTGACTCCTACCGTATTTTTTGCGTTTTTCTAGACAAAAACCTCCAAATTAGCATTGTGGAAAGAGGCTGATGCCAAATTACTCCCATTAACCGAGGCACAGCGCATCTAACTTCAATTGCATCAATTATGTAAAAATTTGTTCTCAATTAATTGTTTAATTAAGAAATCGAGCTATACCATTGCAGCGACATCCCTCCTACAGCGAAATATCGTTTTGTTGTTTTGACAGGTCCAGACATCATTGACCGCGTTTCCTCGATTCAAGGACAGCTTCATTTTACCTCCCAAACCTTAAACTCAAAGTTACGTTTCCTCTTGGCATTATCTAATCAGATTTGAAAAACGTACGTATAAGATAAAATCACAAAAAGAGCATCTTTTTTATTCCTTGAGTACACTATATTCATGAGTACACTAAAAGGACGGGAAAGAGTAAAGAAGAGTAAAACCAACAGAATACCTTCGATCAGGAAGAAAGATCCTGGTGTCAGTCTAGAGCTGGGGTCGGCAACTTTTAGGCCCGGGGCATATTTTGGTGGGCCCTAAAGTAAATTATTTCTCACTACATAGAGTGCGCCCAGCGCCTTTGTTCCAACCCCATTGATGGGATCCAGAGCAAATATCACGTCCTGCAATAGCTTTTTTTCAAGTTCCAAGATTCATTTTTGATTTTTTTTCTTTCCAGCTGAAGGGCTGGAATCTTTTTTGTGGATGGCAAATTTTTCATTACCGCTACAAGGAATGGGATTCCCTGTAAAGAAAGTTGATCATAAATAACTTCCTTTGCTTTGAGAACGTGGGCCCCGCCGCAAATTCAGGTACTTTTGGGCCTCTGCCTTCTTGTGGTTGCCGACCACGGGAATAGGGATCATTCCTTTGTATCAAACTGATTTTTAGCTTGGTTTTTGTCCTTGTTATTCAGTTATTCCTACTTCTTTGCCTCTGCATTTCCATTGAGCAGATTTGGTGCTTGAGGTCGATGAAGATAGACAGAATGACTTGTCAAAGAAGTCTCGACTGAATGTCAGGAGGAGGGGTTGAAGCCCTCCCTAGAAGATTGAGTAAATAGCGCGTGTCTCAACCTGACGTAAGGCAAATCATGAAACTCGCTTGAAAATCGCCTCTTGACTCGATACGTAAGTTTTAATGGAACATGGAAGCTCTGAAGGGACCAAGTGGTTCATGAGATTGCCCTTCTGTAATTTCTGCTCCTTTTCCATGGTATTGTGACGGAAGGGAAAGTTTTGGCAATGTTTGCTACTCCACTACGTACATCGTGACGAGACCATGAGTAGTGAAAAAGGTTCGTGACGATCTGGACTCGTGCCACTTGTCAAGTATTTCCTTTGCGGGACCACTTTCATGTTAAGATGAGTATTCCTTCATTTCCTTGCAATTTGTAAATCCCCCACTCTACCAATATTTACTGGAGTCAACTAAAACGTTGAGATTTGCCGAGATCATCAGATAAGATTGAGCAAAATTAGGAATAAAGAGAGAATTGTTTCGTCAATGTTTGCTCAAATAAATAGGCGACAAAGTTAAGGCGACAATTTTATTGGGATCAATTTCTTGAAATACAAGTGCCCAATCTTTATTCAATACTTTTCCCTAAAGTGTTCTTTGGCTATTTGTATTGAACTATTTCGTTATTTTTGATTGGTGATTCACGTTCAGACAAATATTTTTGATTTGCTCTAAATCCAAAGGAAAACCTTCCAATTCATAAAGCTTCCGTAGAAATTCACGGCAAGTTTGCTTTATGGTTGTAGACTAAGTACTTTTCATGGTCAGCGAGTCTTTAAAAATCTTTTAGTCAGCCCTCATCCAACAATCTTTCCTGGAGTTGCAAAGCTCGTTTGTCATTCCCCCTTAAATTGACTCGTACGAAAAAAAGTGTAGAAGCTGGTACAGTCGAGTACATTCCAAACCGAGCCAGTCTGATCTGATAAAAAGTCAGGAACAGAAGGGAAATGTTCCAGGAAGTGTCACGACATTTGCATGACTAATGGATCCAACGAATTTTCCACACGGTTGATAATTTTTATGCAGTGATATAGTGGCTAGAGGTATTACATAAACCCTCATTCGCAAATGGTTACATAATCTTCAATAAATCATTAATTTTGGTGCCGCGGGAGCTATTGCAACGATGGAGAAAAGGACACGTTTAGAAACTCCAGGCAAGAAACACTGAGTTTCCCTGGACTGTGAGGTCAGTAATTACTAAAATTATTGGCATTCTAGGCCATGAGTTTGAGCTGAAAACATTTAGATCAGGCTTCGGCAACCGATAGGCCTAAGAGCTTTGGTGAAGTCCAAAATAGTGAACCCGAGAGCATCCATTTTTCTGAGTGGGCCCAGAGCTCGTTGATCGTTAATTTGTGGGCCCCTGAACCTACCAACTTTTGTTTGGTGGGCCCCAGCCTGCAAAAAGCATAATTTGGTGGACCTGCACCCCTGACTTACTGTAGATATTTTATTTATCCACTCAAGGTCTCATTTGTAGATCCTACCGGAAATCACAATTCCAATTGCTAGCCTTCCACATCAGAAATTCAGTGCTTTTTGCCCAAGACAACCCAACCCAAGCCGAGACACAACTCATACTCGAACCAATAGCTTTTTTTGAAAGGGGGAGGGAGCCCAGGGTTGGTCGTAACATAAAGTTTTTCGGTTCAGCCCCTTTATCACGAGATAAAAGAAGATAAACTGGATTTTCTTGGAGTTTGTAGCAAAGTGTACAGTACTTTTGATCAATGTTCTTTCTTTACTTTTACCTGTGATACTCGTACTTGTTTTTTCAGTCAATGTCAGAATTATTCTTATATCAAGAGATGATTACATTATGGTAGCATATGTATTATGTTTTTTTCACATATGGTGGATACTCGTACTTTTATCATCAAATTGTTTAGACTTCATTACCTTTTCAAGAAGGAACCAATCAAGCATTGAAGATTTGAGAAAACATATGAAAACTGCAACTCTTGACAATACAGTCAGCCCGATTTTTTCGGTCAATGTTACAGGTATATATTCTTGTATCAAGAGTTGACTGATTTGTTCTAGGATATCTATTAAACTTTTTTCATATTTGGTGGGTTATAAATACAATATTTCCAAATACGTTGTACATTTTGGTCGAAAGACTGACAAATGCATCTTTGTTGCCTTGAAAACATTGGTTGGGATGGCTGGGGTTTTATCCCGACTGATTGCCACCCTCAAACTGAACTCCATGGAGTCAAAACTCAGCGTTGAACCGTCTTTCAATGCAATCAACTACCACTATATAACATTGGCAACCAAAAAGTGGCTAGGAGCGGGAGTATTCCTTCATGGAACATCCATTATCAGTGATTTACTGCCTCCGAAACAAAAAAAAACCTTAAAACAATTTGATTCACTTCATTACTTGATATGATGTTGGTTCTTCGAGAAAATCGAGGTTGCGTGAGTTTTCTGAAAAAAGCCGATATTCAAGGAGACCGGAAGGTGTCCAAGGCCTTCAGCATTCTTTTTGTAAAATCAACTAACTATTAAGGTGAAAATAAAACAGTTTGTAAAAAAGATATGAAAAGGGTACCAAGTTCCAGTTTGGAAAAGCATTTTTTAGATTTAGTTACGCGCTAATGGCTAATTAACTAAGCACAAAGGTGCAAAATCCTGTACTTGTATATGATATTCTGTAGATTCAAATGACCAAAACTTACATTTATTGACAAAGCAAAGAAAAAATAATAAATGTGAAAAAAATAATTCAAGGGTTAATTTGACTTTCCAGCCAAAAAAAATCAAAAGGAATGGAAAAAATGATTGGGGCTTGCAAATTTTCAAGGCTCCTTTCTTAAGTCATTTTTCACTTTACTGTTATTTTTCGGAAACCCAATTTTCAACTGCTTATGTACGGGATTGTACGGGATTGTTGTTTTTTTAAAGCCTAAAATACAAAATTATTTTGATGTTACAAATGATATTGATGCCGCGTAAAACGAGCTGCAACAACACGCAACCTACGTTAAACGAGGGTTTTTATCTTAAGACTGTCATAGATAGAAGCTAGTCAATAGTCATCCTTTTCAAACACAAATAATGCTCTTCCTAGCTAAAATTATTAGTGATTAATCGTTATTGTGAACTAAAATAGCATATTGAATCTTTAAAATCTATGCAAAACTAAAAGAAATTGATTACGAAATATTTTGCCGTGATTTGTTCGCTCTCGTAAGCCACAAACAAATGAATCAGCCAATATGGTCAGCATTTTTTACACTCGTCAAGTATTTTGGATCTATTTCATGCCCAAATTGGTGATATTGCCGAACTGCAAGTTTGCTTGCTTAAAAGTTTACCCAAAATATTTGTCATGGTGAATTGACGAAAACATGAAGGTGAAACATTAAAATTTTGAACGCACGATTTCATAAAGAACAGATTACAAATCCCATCCAAACGAAACAAGGCTTTCCAAAGGAGGGTTTGTTCCAACTCATGCCATGTGGCCAACCACAAACACGCTTGAATCGAGGAACATTTCGGCTGAAGGCAGAAAGTGATTTTTATCTGGTTTTTGCCGTTTCGTGTGTTTCTCACCTCATTTCGCTAGGATATATGTATGTGCTAAAGGCAAACTTCGTTGGAGGGCTGGGAACCAAGTGAATGTATTTGTAGGTCGAGTGGCAGAAGTCCTGTGTACCTACATACTGTACATCCCGTTGCTTTTCGTGCCTACCCCAGAACTGCTCGGCGAGAGATTCATTCACCTGCTCTTCTTGGGACGTTCTTCTTAGTTTCTTTCCAGTAATTCTGCTCCATCCATCCATCCATCCATCCATATTTGCTCACAGAATTTTGTCTTGATTTGATCGCTCGCTCGCACTCCACAGACTCAAAGGGCCCTTTAATGCTCTCAGACAGGAATGTTGAGACTTCAACCAGCACTCCATCTGTTGCAGCAACATCTACATCTAACCACAGTTTTAGCAGATCCCTCAACCTGCACCCTTAAAACCATTGGAAACCTTATATATTTATTTATTGATTTAAGCTTGAAATCCAGAACATCGTGTGTAATAAAATAATGTTTCAACACGTTTGTTAAGATAAACCCATGCTCATGTAACTCACAAATTGACTTCGAACAACGTCATTGTACATCAACTTGGACTCCTTCTAAGAACAGTTACGCGAATCCCAAGGGTGTTTCCGTTTTCGTGCTAAAAGAAAATCTGCAATATTTTATTCAACCTTGCTAAAAAATCTGGAAGCCCCCTTCTGAATGGACATGACTGGCCACTATTACTCCAGGTAAGTTTGCCGACAAGCGGCATGGATGGTTCGCAACCAGAATCCCCGTGCACCATGCTCTATTGAAATGAAGGTAAAACGAAAAGAGAAGTCGACTGACTGTTGGTCGCCCAGGAGAAAGAGAGAGCATGACATCTCTGGTCGTTTTCCCACTCACCAAGTTCTACTTGTGCTTGACCGTGTTTCACTTTTCTGTTGCTTCAAGCTGAGTCCAAGAAAGAGCTATGTCGTCAGATAAGTCAGGGCTTCAAGATTGGTCTTTCGTCCTTCGTGATCATCAAAAATCGCCCAACCTTTTGGCACTTCCGATGTTTTCTCCAGGAAATTAGTATTCCTATAAAAGTGATCATTGAATAGTGCCTCTTATGCTTGTATCAAGTGGTTGTGACAAGCATTGATTTCCAAACCGTTCGAACCGACTTCGCCTGGTTCAAATTGAACTGATGGGACGAGACGACCTGTTATTGTTGAAGAAAAAGGAGAAAGAACAAGTTGTTTGCTTGATGAGGCTGCTACTACTAGTCAGGATCGTGGAATCTTCTCCAATGCCGATTTTCTGATTTGCCGTCGTATCTGGCCGTAATTACTTTTGTTATAAGCATCGTTGTTGTCGACGTTATCCTCAATACCAACAGCCAAAACAACTTCCAAGTGGCTCCAGTGCTTGGTGTCAGTTTCCCTTTCATTTTCACACAGATCGCAACCAATTCCAATGAAACACCACTTCACTGTCGTTACTTTTTTCCTGCTTTTTTCGCAAAAGGTTTTGGGCAAGAATTTGCAAGAAGAGCAAGAGGATGACGGTAGGTCTTTCCATCAACATTTCAATCAGGACTTCTCAATTCAAAACAGATATTTATCCACGCGTCTTGTTTCAATTGCAGAGCGAAAGTTTTCGGTGGCCAAAAAGGCCTGCACAGTTGGCCCAGATGTGGGGATTTGCATGTTTCACTACGAATGTCAATCCAAAAGTGGTCAAGTCCTGGGCACTTGCATGGATGGCTTTCTGTTTGGCGTTTGCTGCCAGCTAAATGCCGATGACCTGATTTCCCAATCAGGATCGAGTCCACCTTCGGAGGATTTGTCAGAGCCAACCACGAGTCTTCCCCCGGATCCGATTAAACTTGTCGGCAATATCATTGCCACGCTGAATAACTCCGAATTCGGCTTGAGCCATGACGAAGAAGGTGGTGTGTTAACGAGTCGGAAACCGTTTTTCCCCCTCTTAAAAGCGGCCTCAACGGTTGAGCCCGAATCAACCACAACTAGTGATAGTCCAACTACCATTTCAGTCACAACAACAACCTATGCATCCCCAACTAAGCCATTATTGGCATCATTGTCAACTTCCTCGTCGTTCTCAATCCCTTCAGTCTCCAATATTACCACCCCCTCTGAATCCCCTTCAATATTGGACACCACCGAAACGGTTTCAAGTGACTTTCAAACAAATACACTTAGTAATGGTGGTGGGGGAGTTTCCATGAGCGATCCGGATGATGAGGATGTTATGGTGATCGAAGTGAAACCAGATGACATTGAAAACATGATGCATTCGATCCTGGATAATGTTCTCTCCGAATTCGATTCCAATGTGGAGCCTCTGCTGAATCTTCTGGTAGAAGAGATTGACGAAGAAGTACTGAAACCGATGTCTCCGTATGTGAACCCTGGAGATTATTTGTCCAATGAAGCCACTGAGCCGTCCATAGACGATGTTTCAAATAATTTGGTTTTCGTCAATTCTTCCGATTTGAATAAGATTGCCATGACGTTGACTGGTTCGACACCTTCGAGTGCTGCAGAAATAAGCGCTTCAACAACCTTAAAAACTACAACCTCCGCTTCCACAACCACCACTTCAACAACGACAACAACAACTACTACTATTTCCACCACCACAACAACAACAACAACAACAACCACATCCACAACAACGACAACGACAACGAAAAAAACCACTACAACTACTAAAACAACCTCCACTACAACCACAACGACAACCACGACCGCATCTCAAGAAGGCCAGGCATCATCTACCGTAGCCAACGACGAAGCTCTTAACTATAAAACAGGTAATCAATCAAAAGAAATTTTTTGGTTAATTTCTCTATTTAGGAATCATAGCCTCATAGCGATGGGGTTTCCAATACAAAATATATCCTGTTCCGGGCCACTCCTTAGCTAGTTTCATTTGTTAATGATTTAAGTACATTTGTGTACTTTTGAAATTCGTTTCTAGATTGCGGAGTTCGGCCTTTGCGCGGCCACGGTCGCATTGTTGGTGGCGATCGCACCACATTCGGGGACTGGCCTTGGCAGGTCCTAGTCAAAGAATCCACATGGTTGGGCCTTTTCACTAAAAACAAATGTGGCGGTGTGCTCATTTCCGATCAACATGTACTCACTGCAGCTCATTGTCAGCCAGGGTGAGTTCCAAATAGAGACATTTGCAATAACACTTCGAATTAAAGAATAAGGAAAAAGCACTTTCTTGTCACTAAATTATTCCAACTAGTGCTTAAGTTCCAAAACCTCGCCAATTTCAAGCGCAGCGGATGCATTTCTTATTTTTAGATGGAGCATGGGCCCCTGAAAGGGTTTTAGTAACACTACTATATAGGTTATCCCTGGTTGTACTACTTTGACAAAACAAAAGTTGCGAACTAGTTGATAAAGATGAAATAAGAGCAAGGAATACTTGTCTTTTCTTCTCCGTTTTTCTCAGTCTGGAAGCAATGAGTGAGAGTATCCCTTTGATGAGGGCAAAAATACCAACCAAATCTCTAATTCATTTAAAGTTTTGAAGCTTGGTGGCCAGAAAGCCAAGGATGAGCAAAAGAAAAAAGGATGCCTACTACTCAGTGACTTCTTTTTTTTGGCCTAAGATGGGCTTCTTAGCCAATTAATCCTGGAAATTTTGATGAATGCACGAAGCTTGATTTATTTACTTTACTCTCATCGAACGCACTTTTTCCTTCTTTGCTTCTTTTTTCAAGCTAGAATTATGCCTAATAACATGTAACTGAATATTAGGAGACAAAAAATGTTTTATTTTCACTATTTACGTCTGTCCCAGTAGTCTTAAATTCAATTGACAAGTAAAATTCAATGATTTTATTTCCTGTTGTTAAGGTAAGCAAAAACCTTTAAAATATGCGTAATTTCGTTTTTTCAATTTTTTTTTTCAAATTCGTTTTCATTAGGTTCTTGGCTTCCCTTTTGGTGGAGTTAGGTGAACATGATTTAACCGGTCCGACCGAGCTAATGGCCACGACGCGCAAAAAAGTCAAACGCGTAGTGGTCCACAAAGACTACAAAGCTCCTACATTTGAAAATGATATTGCCATTTTGGAGTTGGAGAGTCCAATCGAACGAAAGCCCCATATTGTGCCAATTTGTCTGCCTGAGATCTCTGAAGAATTCGAAGGTCGGATGGCCATCGTTTCTGGATGGGGAAGACTCGAATATGGTGAGTTCATAATTAAACAATAATTCTTGAGCTTGATCATCAATGGCAAGCATAGACATCACAAGCCCGTCCTTGTCGGTCACTTTTTTAATTTAATGATCCAAAATTTTATCATTAGGTGGCAATGTTCCCAATGTGTTACATCAAGTCTCTGTTCCAATCATGAACAATACCAAATGCCAGACAATGTTTACGAATTCTGGTCACAAGAAGAAAGTTCGGGAATCCTTTCTTTGCGCCGGATATGATCTGGGCAAGAAGGATTCGTGTGAGGTAAGATCAATATCATCGTAGGGGTCATGTTCAAAATTAGAATGGACAAAATAGTTGCTAATTCAGTCCCAGTGACCTTAATTGGGGTTGAATATTGGGTTTTCACGCTGTTTTCACTGTTGTTGTCAACGTCTAAACCAGACATTCTTTTCCAAAAACTTCAAAACTTTGTTTCATCCCAATTTAGTGTCTCTGAAAAAAGTCTTCCTAAAACCCAAAACGGAACAGGTATATCTATACTCCGCTCAATCATGGAAAACCAAAAGAATTAGATGGGTTCCCAAATAAAGTGATGACAATCTTAGTCTTTTGTCTCACATTAGGATGTAAAAAAAACAACTGCAATCCGTAGATTTCACTTTTGCTTCAACTAACATTTGTTGAGTTACAGTTTGTCGTCCAGTGTGATTGATCTAAAAAATGTCATGAAGGCAAGTGAAAGTCGTTTATGGACATGGTTTAAGTGAACCGAGAGTGTTACTGCTGTTGCTAGTACGGTCGTCATTGTTGTTGCTGTTGTTGTTTGAAGAATGATTTGAGGCCGTGGGCAAGGCGGAAACTGTCGATGTCGCTGCCATATTTCTCGACGAGTTTGATTTGGGTTCCAAGCTATCCACATAGGTTTCCACTTCGATCAGATCCAACCGAGCCACCGCCGCCAAACGGCCTTCTTGAATGCAAGTGGGCTCATAACTGAAGATTTGTATGCACTCCTTTAAATAGTTTCGAACTTCCTAGAAATGCCAAAAAGACACGAAGGAATTGAAAATCTGCCGACATTTATCCTTGAACCACAAAATTTGGCTGACTGCAAGCCAAGAACAAATCTTGAAAAATATCATATTATTATGCTTCTACTGCTCACCTGCATAATATTTATCAGATGCTCGGGGGTAATTTCTCCTTTGGTAAATTTCTTCCTGGCATAGGATGATAAAGTTGCTTGTAATTCGTAGAGAATTACACCACGTAATCGAGAGATTCCTGAAAAGCTTTGTCTGTGAAACGGACTCATGCAAGATGGATCAACTGTTTTGCTTACCGGGACTGATCGTGTTGGCAATCTCGATTAGCTCCATGCAAAGCTTTTGCTTGATGATCAGATCTTTTTCATTCAAATCAAGAGAGAGCTTTGAATGTTCTCCTGCTCCCTCAATTGAAGCTCCTTCGGAAGCACTCATGGAACCAGAGGTCGAGGTTGGGGTTTTGCCGATCATTTGACTCAGTGCAAGCTTGACATCCATCAAATAGAAATGGTTTCGATGTAAGTTTTGTGAATGCTTCTTAATAAACATCAAGCAAGCTTCAGGATTGTCCTTCTCCAATTGGACCAATTCCTCACCAATCGATCGAATCACGGCGTTGACATAATCTGCCGGTTCCTCATTTCCGCATTGGGCACAATGCCAAGCTGCCAAACTGTTCATGGGGTCTTTGGCGACGAGAAACCCTTGGCTTTGAGCCGGACAATTTGGACAACGAAGCGACGAGAAATTTGTTCCGAGCTCGAACGGATCCAAGCATCGGGAACACCGACATTGGAAGAATTTGGTTTCAAATAAATGCTGTTGACGATTGACGGTACCCCACATTGGATCCGAATACATGATGGCAATATGATCGCCTTTTCGGATGTGGATTGCAGCACGAATCTGAAGGGTTCCATTCTTATCAAAGTGCTTGCTAGCATTGCTCGTGCAATTGTGCTCAATCAGGGAACCATTCAAATAGAGTGCTTGGACAGGAACAACCGTTACTGGAACTTCGTGGGTGTTTACGAACAGAATGCCCAGCAAGTCCAGGATTTCATGGTCACTGTAGGTTTCTATGTCGATCTTGAAGAATTGCCGGACCATTTTGAGGAGAATTTTGTCTTTCTCCATTCTGCAACAGGATTTCTTTTTTGATCCTTTCGATACACTTACGTGTTACAACTTAAAGAAACAGGATTGTACCTTCCGCTCTTCATTCGTTCTTGTGTGTGGGATTCTAGCTGAAGGAGTTTATCGTAAAGGGCTTGATTGGATTGCTTCAGATAAAGGCATCGCAGTAAGGCCACTATTTCATAGAGGGGATGGGGTCGCTTGGAATGGGCCACATCTGGTGGAATGGCCTTACCACGAGCTTGGGTAAACGAGCATTCAGGCACATGCGAGGCAGATTCCATGCAACTTTCACTGCATAATGCCCAACCGCATTTGGGACATCTGAGTTGCAAAAGATATGACTAGACATATCAAAAAGATAAAGCGGATCGAGGGATTGAATAATTTACCTTTTGGACCCATCCACCGTTTTATAACAACTCAGACAGATGGGGATGGTGAAAGCCATAGGTGCCATGACCGTGGGACACTCAGACAAAACCAGTTCTCCTGGTTTCAAATCTCGAGTGGCGATCACGTAGCGACCCAAAGTTGAGGAAGAGCATACCTAAGAGGAGATTGAATTGGTATCAGGGGATTTACAATTTCCCTGGCCCGTGTCGTATCGTGTAATTTATGAAGAGACCGCCCAAAAAGAAAGCTTAGATACCTTCTGAACCTTCTTTGTTTGAAACGCTCTGAATGCTTCAAATACTATGGCTTGGATTTGAAATTGTTGTTTTCAGTTCAAAGAATTTGAAAATGATACGTGTATGAAAATTGTCAATTTTGAAGCATTTTTGGGGTCCTATTGGGGGGGTGGTGGTAACACGATGCACCCACCATCAATTTATCAATTCCTGGACACCCTGTTTTTGAGAACACTGCCTTTTGTGTTTATAGGCCTTCAGCCAGAAATTATTTTCAATTATTTGTTTCTGAGCTTGTTTTAAGTGATACTTTATAATTTTTGTCCGTGATTAGAATGTGAATAAATATAAGGCATTACATTAAAACCTCAAAACTGGTCTCAAGTGACTTTGGAATTTCAAAATGACTTTCCTGCTCAAAGTAACATTATGGTACTCCCTGACATGAAAGTTTTGTCTTAATTTTAAACCAAAATATTTTCATTACATAAGAATAGATTTGAACGACTTGACATGCAATCTGTCCCCAACTAGTCTCTACTTCCTCGGAAATGATATTTGGGATGCTATCAACCAAAGCGGAAAATGTGGACGGCTCAACGTTTTTCCGCACTTTTTTAGGTGTCTTCCCTTTGCTTAAAATTTTGATGAACGGTTGAGATTCCATGAGCTCTAGAATTATGACAGACAGTAATATTTCCCGTTATTTTTGGTTAGAGGTGTTCCAAAACTAGTCTTCTTTCTCCAAAACCGAGTAAAATTTGATTCCAGCCATTCACTATTTTTTCACACCGGTTTAAAAGCAGATGGAACCGTGCAAAAAGAAAACGCCGGACATCAAGTTGACAATTGTTGTTCCAGAAATAATTTGTCACTTACTTGACCTTAAATTACATCCTAACTAATCCAAAAATATTCTAGGCACTTGTTGGGCCACACGGGTGGTTTGATTGCGCCAAAATGTCCACGCATTGCCGTCATTTTTAGGCACAAAGTATGACTACGACACCACTTTCGTGTCAGGGTGTATGATATGATATCAATGCTATGAGTTAATCGATGTTTGTCCCATCACTGCATGTACTGCTAGAGATGAAAATGTCTGACAAGAAATCTCTGGAGGAATACGTTCGTATAAACAGTAACCAAGGAGAGTTAAACACTAGCGGAAAAATGAGACTACCTTGTAGGCACAGCAATTGGTTTTGTGCTTTTTCCAATGTTGTTTCTGATGTTCCTTGCTACAATAGAACGTGATGTGACATCCAGTACATCTTTGATTGGCTGCACCTTGACAAAAAGCACATGTGATAGTGTCAATATCCATAAAATTTGACATTTTTCATTGAAACAGTTGGAAGAAAAAAAAGCACTCAAAATTATTGTGAATTTTCCACAAGGTCACGCCAAAGTTCAAAGGTGGCCCCTTTTTTATCAGAGAGCACCTCAAAATGGGAGATCAATTTTCACAGGCACATTTGGGCAAGCAGCTGAGCGATGTTGTGCAACTGGCATACATTTTTGTTCCATTCTACAAAAGCCGTACACCGTTTAAAGCGAACGAGATGCTGGCTCAAGATTCATAGGAGCTTTCTCAGCTAAAAATAATTTTCCTGGCCTTTCCGATGTCTGTGATTGGCTCTGCCGTGCATGCGGCACATCTCTATCTAGCCACAGTCCCATCTCGCAATCGCCCGTTTTTCCTTGGCCACAGACCGAATTTAGCCAGCCGACAACATGTACTATATCCTACGGGTGTGGAGTGTACTGTAGGTATCTAGGTGGGAAGGGGGAAATTGGGTATGTTTATACTGGGAGGGAGAGTCGATCTGAAGAAAAGTTGCAAGGAAAAGACCCAAATGATATGTCAACGTGACTGTACGCGGTCATGAAATGCTTGCAAGGGGAAAGAAAGCCACTTAGTTTATGCTTGCAATGTAAAGATTAGGCAATCAAGTTTCGCCTTCGGTTCGAATATTTGAGGTTATTGGCTGAACTGATTGTGGAAAAGGGGGCATCTTTTTTATTTGTCAATTTGACATGATGAACGATCAACGAAGTTGGCTACGAAAAAAGTACTTGAGTCTTTGATCCATAATACCCAGTTTTCAAAATACACCGAATGTAAGTCTTAGAGTCCATATTAACGGCACATAATTGTGATTCTAGGGCGACAGCGGTGGACCTCTCATGGTACAACAACCCGACACCAGGTGGATCTTAGCTGGGACCGTGTCCCACGGAATCAAGTGTGCTTATCCCGATTTGCCCGGGGTGTACATGCGAATGACGTACTACAAGCCTTGGATCGAAAGGATAACCGGATTGACTCTTTAAAACAAACGAAAAAGCGCTCACATTCCCTCAGAGTTTCACTCACGCAAATGTTTATTACCACGGATTAATAATCATAAAAAAGCAGACAGGCTATAACTCCAGCCATTCACACATACCAAATAAATAAACGAGTAGATATCTTGGGGGGTTGCGTTAAGCTTTGGAGAGGTCACATGTCTTCCAGTAAATGCAAGGGTGATGTTTCGTTTTCTTGAACAACTCATCCAAAGGCTTGGCCTCCATCGGCTTCACCTTTTGACTTCCACCGTTCACATCTTGGACGGCCTCAGCCAGAGGACGCTTCTCCGATTGCGATCGAGCCAAGTTTAAGTTCGGCATGGGACTAGTTTTGTCCTCTTGATGTCTTTTGGAGGTCGAGGTCAGGCCCACGGGTCCTCCATTTTGTACCACCTCATTGAACTGCGTTTCAGAAGATAATTTGACCAGTAACTTTTTCGGATTGGATGAGGGCCAAACGACTCCATTGAGAGCCGCAATTGTGTCTTTGGCCTCTTGATGTTTGGCGTACCTTACGTAGCACTTGGATTTGATCTTATCGATCCAAAAGTCTTTGTCACTATCAAACGTGCCCGTTCGAGTTAAGAGAGCCTTGAGTTGGTTGATCGTGAACGGTCGCACGAGATTGGCCACAAATACCACCGAAGACTGAGGGAGATGGTCTTGGGCGTCAGCGGGAGTCGATTTTTCCGGCGACACTGACGATCGGATCAAAGGTCTTTTGGGCGCTGGAGCACCCTCAACCTCACTCTCTTTTGGAGGGGCCACAGGCAAAGGCGTTGGATCTACGGACTCAGTAATAGGGGAGGGCGACTTCTGTACACTGGCTTCTTCGAAATCCAGCACCTTGTCCGACTCCATAACGTCCATTTGGATTTCTTTCTCTTCGTCCGATAAGCGCTTGTAATTGGGCACCAAGTCCTTGAGCGATTGGCTGGAAACCTCGGTGGACATGTCACTCGGGGAATCGTCGCCTTGATTGGTCTTTTCATCGTCCACGGAATGAAGGATGCGGCCGCCCCAATTTCGCTTGTTCGTTTTATCCGATTTCTCCTTGTGATTGGCCGCCATCGTTCGCAAAGGCACTAATTCGTCCGTCGTTTCAGATGGAGCCACGGCTAAGGCTGCTGGGGTTACGGGCGAATCGGCAGTTTCCGGCGTTACTATGGGCTCGCGTTTCTCGGATGTCACGTCTGAAGCATCGGACGGTGGTGGTGTCCGATTCTCAACTGAAGTCAATTTAGGAGTCACCTCCGGATCCGGGGGAGTCGGCGATTTTTCACGCAAAACCAACGGGCTAGTCTTGGTTTCCGCTACCATCGGAACCAAATCAGCCGCGGGTTTGTCCTCCACTTTCAGTGTGTTCAATTTATGGGTAACTGAATTGGGCTTCGAGACGGGTTCAGAACTAGTTACAGGGATGGCGGGGCTTGAACTGAACGATTCGACCGGTGCCGCTGAACGAGGGCTGGCCGCCGCATCGGTTTCGGCTTGCGTGGTCAAAGCCGCATTGGCCGTGGCCGATTGGAACTGGCTTTGACGAAGCGCTAAATAATCCTTAACAAAATCGTTATCGGACAACTGAGCGTCGATTTTCATAGGTGGAAGGTCAGCGGCGCTCACCCGCGACGGCGAGGTCAACGCCGGGGGAACCTCCGCTTCCTTGGGGAGAATCTTCGACGGGGATTCGGATTCGGATGGGTTTGCAGCGGCCAAAGGGATAGATCTGGGCGGTTGTTGATCGAGGTAGGTCTTGAGACGCTGCAATAAATCCTTCTTGGCGCCGGATTTGGACAGTCCGCGGGCCTCAAGTTCCTCTTTGAGGTCCACTACCCGAAGCGAGGACAAGGGTCGTCCATCCAACACGTGCTCGTCGGAGGCGGCCATATTTTTAGGGGAATCGTGCCGGAATCAATGGATCGGCCAGATCCGGTTTGGGTTCAATTTCTCCTCCTTCTTTTAAGGGGTTTGAAGCTGAGCGATAGCGCCCAAATGCGGTGGGTGCGGATCAAAACACGGTTGAGATAGCGTGCGGGGGAGCGGATATTTCACCGGAGAGGGCCAAACGCGAATCAGGTCACGATTCTTTTGGATCTAACTCGATCATCCATTATTTTTGTTTCGAATGCAGAACACACTCTCAAGAAAGTGCTGCCATTTTGAACAATCGAAAAAGCGCAAAACTGAAGCCAAGGGTTCTAATAAAAAAGATTTTGGAAAAATGATGTCGATGATATCTAATGCTTTGAGCCTCTAATTCAAATGAACTGAGACGAAAAATTATCATAATTTTATAATATTCATGAATTATGACTAGGGCCCTGAAAAATATTTCCAAAAAATTGACAAAATATCCAATATTTTTTTTTTTTAAGCCCAAAATATTTGGAAAAAAGCCGGATATTTAAGAAATATTTTTTTGACAAGGCCATTTTTTGGTATTTATGTCTGTATGCACCGATTTTTCAAATATGTTTCCTGTGATATTGACGCATTTGGCCGTTTTTGGCGGCAACCTTGAAATGTAATTGATTTAAGCAACACAATTTTTAATTGCCTCAAAAGATGGCCCAGTTTTTTGTTTATGACAGTAGTTTTGTTTGTGAATGTGTAACCTTAGTACAAATCCCATTTTGTAGAGATTTTTTATTGTGGATTCATTTTTGGATGGCTCTGTTGCGCATTGGTCATTCAATTCTTTTCCCAATTATTTTCCTCAATTTTGCCCGAAATATTTTTTGTGACTAGAATATTCGATAAAATATTTATTTTTTCCTTGAAACAGCCAAAATATTTAAAGAATTGAGGAAAAGTGGAGAAATATTTTTAAAATATTTTTTAATATATATTTCCGGGCTCTAATCATGAGCATTAAAATTTTTAATAGAGAAATGCCCCAAATTGAATATTAACTGAAAGATACATGATTTCTGTTACTTGATCGATTGATATCTGTTTTGCCTCACTAATTGAAAAAGTGTATCAACACTTTATTGCGAAAAAAGTGCAAAATAGCCAAATATGGAGTCACTGTCCATCATTGTAAAGTACATGCACGACCGATGCAGCTCGGTCCCAACGTTGATCAGTGAGGCCGAGCAATGGTTTCAGGTCAAATAACAGTCAAATGGAACTTCCTAAACTTGGCTACGGATGAATGTAATGATATGATGATGAATGACATTGATACATACAACTTAAGAACACCCATCTCGTGTTTTTGTCTCTCAAAGAATCTCTGCTTACCACTTTTACACGTTAGGTACAAAAAAAACACAATTTGTAGATCGTGGGAATGAGCCATGATTAATAATATATAACAAAGAACCAAGAATGTTTTCCTCTTTGACAAAAAGGTGTTCATTTATGTTGCATTATATTATAATAATCTTTATTGCGAGCACATTAACTCATTGGATACAATGATTGTTTTGACTGGATCTGATACAATATGAATAATATGTAGTTCCAACGTGAAGAGCCCATTCTGGGTGTACATGGCGCCGTTCGAGGCGGGGTATCCACTAGACTTGGGTTTTGGGGAGAGGTTATTTTATTATAGATTATATTATTTTCATTCTTTGTTGCAAAAAATGAGGAATTATGACCTTTTGAATTGAAAAACTTTGGCCTCCCTGGAAACAATGACATCAAAAATATTCGATTCTTCTGGAAGCATTTGATATTTAAATCGATTTGGTAAAGAGTAATGTATCTCATGCAAATTGGCCAATAGGCGAGTCAAGCGTATATTTCTGTAAGATAAATTGGCAGTCTGAGTTGACTTGGAGCACATTTTTCTATTTGTTGTGACTTTAGCTTCCAATCTACTTATTAATAGTACTCAATGTTAACCTAAAAACTTGTAATGAGAGATTAAATTTTGTACTTTCTTAGTTTTCGTATTTCAAGAAGGTAACACATACCCTTTATATTAAGCATAAAAGTATAAATGTTCATAAAACATTGATGCCCCAAATGTTCCTGGGTTTCTCCTAGACAGGTTATATTATAAAGTGAGACACCTACCTTAACAATAGATGGGAACGCGCTTCGCCACAAATGTAAGACATTGGATTGGATGAATAAAGCGGATCAATAAATGGTTTAATACCAATGATATTTTCATCATAAAATCGAAAAAATTCTTACTGAAGCTTAGCAAAGACATGAATTTCGTTGTTGTAAATTCCTTGTTTGTAAACAACATTCAATTTTTATTCCAAAGTCCCGATCTAAATCATGTTGTGCACATGTCTATTTTCAGTTTCGAAGGATAACCCAAAATATGAAAAAGTCAGAAATTTTGATCAAAACTCTATCTACTATCCAATGTCGAATATCGAACAAAGAAACCAGTTCTTTTCGTACCTGTTACTAATACCATACAGACAATATCAAGATTTTACTACCAGTAATTAGTAAACAGTAGTTGGTCCTCAACTACTAAAAACTTTTTCAGTTTTCGAGTTACATTAAAGAGGGGTTCCAAATCATGCAACGTTGTCGTTCCTAAAGCGTGAACATTAGACACTGATGATAACCAAACATACCGATTTTGAGTTTTGACAATTGGCAATAGGGCATTACATTATTCTTGTCTTAAGACCCTACTAAATCTCTTATTGGATGAGGGGTGGATCACTTTAATGATGCACAAGCATTAAATTTAAACCGTTTAGCCACAAAGTAAAGACCAGACGCCAGTTTCTATACAGAGTGGGGCAGAAGTATCCGGACAAAACTTTGAACATAATTTACAGCATCAAGACCTATTTTTAGCCAATTGTTTATTTAACAAAAAAAGTTTGGATAACAATTAAGAACATTTTTATTCAATATGGTCACCGTTGGCCTTAATGACGGCGTCCAAGCGGTCGACAAAGGCCGAGCAGGCTTTGGCGACCTCGGCCGTGGAGAAGGAGGCCATGTTCCGCTTCACCGACGACTTCAGAGACGCCAGGCTGTTGTGGGGCATCTTGTTGACCTTCCTCCTCAGCTCGGACCACAACTAGAAGTCGCATGGGTTGAGGTCAGGGCTATTTGAAGGCCACTCGTTTTTCTTGACCACCACGTCAAATTTGCTGTTCAAAAAGTTCATGGAAACATGGGACACATGACACGGAGCAGAGTCCTGGATCCATATGAATTTGGTTCCTGGTGGGTACGAGGTTGCCAGCCAGGGCATCACGACCTTCCTTAGAAGCTCCACATACCCGGCGGCGTTGAGCCTGAATTTGGGAGGGAAGACATGGGCTGGCATCACCTTCCTGTTGCTGCTGATGAGGCCAAAGACCATAATCTTGGCAGGATTCTTTGTCTACATGATGTGAGCCACAACGGTTCTGTTCTCGGCAAGCCATCGGTTGTTCTGGGGGTTGTACGCGCCATCCACCGTGAAAATTGACTCATCTGATAAAAAGTCTGACGGTCCTCGGATTGACCTTGCAGATTCTGCGCAACTTCTTGTCCCTCTCAAGCCTGGTGGCCTTCATCTTCTCGATAAGAAGGTGGCATCTGCCTCTGACATAGGAGGTCAAGTTCAGGTCCTCCTTGACGGCCCTGGCCACAGTCCTCTTGCTCACGGACCGCCTGGCTGCGTGGGCAGATATGGGCACAGCTGGGTTGGCCTCGATGGACCTCCTCAGGCCCGCCAAGAACCTGGGGGTCCGCTTTTTTGCCCTGTGTGGGCCACAGGAGGCGTGGCCTGTCCCCCGGCCAGACTGCAGCCTCTTCACGACCTCGTAGACGGTGGCCCTGGGGTACTTGGTTGACTTGATGATGGCTCTGGCGTCGTTACCGGCCGAGAGCAATTCAGCAATCACTTTACGCTTTTGTTCCTGGGGCTTCATATTTCCGGATTTAAACAAAAAAAATTAACAAACATTCAAAACCGGTTTTTGGTCAAACCAGAAAAACGCGGGAAATAAAAATATTCCTTTTGCTTCAGGAGATATACGTCATCCAAGTTTTGTCTGGATACTTCTGCCCCTCCCCGTACTTTAAAGATTGATCTCTATATCGTACTTGAGTACTCTAAGTCCGATCTTGAGATCGATCTTTGCGTCTAAAAAACTAGCCTCAGGGCTTTAGCCGTTCCTCGAAAAAAGAAGCAGATTTTTTTTTTGGATTGTCGGTGCTACGGTCGGAGGGTTGAGCTTCGCTCGGCCATCAAAGTCCGGTCTCAGAATGGTTCTCCGTCTGTGGGTGTGGATTAACGTCGAAAAGTTTCCTTGAGAAAGGTCGGGGAGGAAAATCGAGCCTGGGACCTCTCTCACTTTAGGAAACTGCGCTAACCACGACACCACACCATAGTAGAAAATTTTTCAGAAAAGTTCTGAGAATTGCAATAAAGGAAAAAGTAGCCATTGTAGACAAATCTGATTATGCCCATTTATCAAAACGCTTGGAAAAAATTGGCCTTCGAAATGAGAAACGAATGGCAATTTGGCCAAAATTGGAAAATTCGTTATTGTAAAACCAGTGTGAGCAATAAGGTGAGATCGGAATAAAAGTTCTTCGTTTTGAAGGATGAGCCAAAGATAAAAGTTTGTCGATAAAGTAAAATATTTTTTTTTTGCTTTGACTTCGAAGGTTATTGAAAGGTGCTCGTGCAAGTCCACCATGAAAAAAAAAACAAAGTTAATGCACTGGGAAATAACTGGGAGTAACGAGTCCTTTTTGAAAAGCCGTTGAAATTACAACATCTTTGAATTACAATTACTTTTTCAAAAAAGAAACGAATCACTGTACTTTTGTTTCTTGTAATTTCGTTACAACTGCCCTGCCAAGGACTTACATCAAGATTTAGCGTATTCCATCTGTTTCCACGAAACATAGTAATGTTTTTTACAGAACCTTTAATCTTTCATAGATATTTTTCATAACAAGCGACAATCTGTACCTATCCGGGCAAAATTCAGCTTCAATATGTCCAAACTCAAAACGCCATTTTTCCCCATGTCTCACGAATAGCCTAACCTTGCCAAACAGACCTTTCTCATGCTGAAACCGCTTCTTTACAAATTGTTACCAATGTGGTTTTAAAGAGCTTTCTCAAACCTTTGACATCATCTACTATTGGAAGTTGGATTGCAAATCATATTCATCGGCAATTGAAGAAACAATGCATGGACATCTTATCATGACGCACAACTTAGTAGAGGCAAAATGCGTGTTTTCATAGAATCCATCCACCACTCATTACTTCGGGCTCTCCCTAGAATTGAAGTATACCTACCTGGCTTATGGTGGGGATTGTGCCACGTTCTGTAGTGCATGACCACCAGAAAGCTTCTGGCTCGTCAAGAGAGACTACCTTCCTAGAGGCCCTTCGATTATTTCTCTCCTCATTGAGCTACACGTAACAACCAGACTTGCATTTCTAAGTCAATAATTCAAGTCCATAAGAACTCCGTTGAGTCTCGTCGATACGAAAAAGAACAGATTCATAAAATGTGTCCGTGATTTCAAAGACAGTTTTTTAGGTGAACTTCTTACAAAATGTCTTTGTTTGTGGATAGGGTGATTACTCCCAATGAGAGTGCCATCCAAGTTGGTATGGCATGGCATCCTCAATTTGGCCTCTTAGCTCTTGGAAGTTATTCAGAAGATCAAGGCGGAGTGATCACAATTGTCGACCATGCCGGATTTGAGACCGAAACTGGACGGATTCCTCCTCATCCCACGGCCCAATCGAGTTGCTTGAGTTGGCATCCTCTAAAGAAGTTACTTGTCATTGGTTGGGACACTGGTGAACTTTACATTTACGTCAATTCTCAGTGCCTCAAAGTGGATGCTCTCCATAATGGTCCAATTCATTTGGCCAAATGGAGCAGTCATGGATCCAGCTTGATTACGTCGGATAAGAATGGTTCCATTATTGGATGGAAATCAGATGGCAATGCGCACTTGGAAATGCTGTTTCATCACGAGCTCAAGGATGAATTCACGGGTTTGGTGTTTTGCCCATCACAAGGTTTTGATCAAGATGGAAATGATGGGGGCATAGGATTGAGCCTCACTGGTTTGGCCAGAGCTGCTGTAGCCGGAGATGAAAAGGCCTTGGACCTCTTTTCTTCCTGGAGACTGGATGTTTCAAGACGTGCCCCAACCAAGCCCGTTGAAAACTTGAACGCATACGCTGGATCTGGGAGTGGGATCATCTATTCCCTCAATGAAAATGGCAGTTGCATGGAAGTCCTCCAAGCTGACGGAGCCGTGAAAGAGCTCTTGGTCATGGATTCGATTCTCATTATCGTCACTGAAACAATGGTCATCGGTCAGTTTCAGATTGAAAAAGATGGCTCGGTCACGGAGCTCTCTCGGGTCAAACTTAGCTCGAGAATGAAAGAGAATCAAATATGTTGGGTGTCCTCGACTCAATTGGCCATCAGTAGTGGGGAGACAAGCTTGCGGGTGTGGAACCTCAAAAGTGACGAAAATTTTGTGGTCAGCTTTGAGCCAACCTCTAACGCTTCCGAATTTATCACATCGCTTGACTTTTGCCCATCAAAATCTATTCTTAGTGCTGGAACTAGCGCTGGTAATCTGATTATGTGGCAACTTCAAGCCAATCCGTTTGGAGTAGTCGAGACCAATTCTCGAATGCTCCCAATCACCCATATTGGCAATTCGATCCGTACCATCCAATGGGGAATGAGTGGCGGTGGGAAAGTGTTGGCCTTGAGCACAATTCGACAAGTGTTCTTTCTCAATGAACAAGACAGGGCCATGGCATTTTCGGGAGGAGTCTCGGCGGTTCAAATCTCACCCATGGAGGTTGCAGTCAATTTTCATAATGGCGAAGAACCGGGAAAACTTGCTTCTAGTCATCCGATTGAGAGAATGTACTTGACAGAGGCCCATATTGTGCTCTACGGTGGTGGAAGAATTTTCACGTATGAAATCCAAAAAGACATTAAACACATGATGTCCGTAGGGAGTTTTAGCGTCTTTTGCGATGAAATTGCCGCACATGACCAAAGCATCTTTACTTTAGAGACAGATCGAGTCTTAGTGCGGAGTTTCCAGGGAACAATTAAGCAAACTCTTACCATGACTGAGGAAGAAGGCTCTGCAACCACTCTCAGCGTGTCTGGGAAATATCTTCTGGTGGGCACAATCAATGCTGTGGTCAAAATTTGGGATTTAAGCAAACGGGAGGCTCGGCTTCATGCTCATCCAATCCAATTGCGAGAGAAGATCAACGATTTCACCCACATCACAGAAATCAAGTTGAGCTCTTCGGGAGCTTATTTAAGCGTTTTCAGCGCCAATAACCAACGTTCCACAGATTCCAAGTTGTTCGTGTTTGACATCGAAGGCAACTCGGTAAGGCATTATAATTTCAACTCGGGACAGAACGACGCTGATGACATCAGTGTCCCACCAAATTCAGCCTCATCGTTTGATCGAGGATCAGTGATTTTGAATGGCTCGTTCGATAATCGAAACGAAGACTCTCATCCACCCGCTTTGGCCTTAAGAAATCAAGTGAAAGGCCGAGGGATTATTTCTCATGCCTGGGATGAGCGTGAGGATCACTTTCTGGTTTGTCAAACTCGACCCTTATTGAGCGACAACGGCGAAGAGGATTCTGATAAATACGTGTCGCTCTTCTTTCACGAAGAGCATGGACTCATCGTTCATGACATTTTCGAAGCCGCCTCGCCCAAGTCCTCACAATTAGTGGGCGTGGATGTTCCCTTCGTGTACGTTTATAACGATCATAACGTCCAAGATCTAGACAAACCAGAAAAAGGGAAAAACACCGTTAAAGCCAAAGATCCCAAACGACCAAGTGTGGATGCGAATGTAGTCCAGCAAGTCCTCTTGAAAGACTTTGAGGGCCTTGATGCCAGTGATAAGCCCACAAGGGACGCTGTAGTCAAGTTTTGCTTTAACCTGAGCATTGGAAATATGGACGAGGCATTCAGGGCCATCAAGGTCATCAACAACAAAAAAGTGTGGGGCAACCTCGCGAGGATGTGCGTCAAATCTCAAAGGTTGGATGTAGCCACCATTTGCTTGGGAAAGATGGAACATTCGATTGGAGCGCGAGCCATGCGAAAAATGATACAATCCAAGAAATCATCGGACGTCAAAGTAGCCACGCTTGCTATTTATCTAAATATGCCGGAAGAAGCAGAACGAATTTTGTTCAGTAGTGAGCAGTATGAGCTACTCAACAAGTTCTATCAAGACTCGGGAAAGTGGCAAAAGGCTTTGGAATTGGCGGACAACTACGACCGCATTCACCTGAGAAAGACTTATTACAACTATGCCAAACACTTGGAGAGTAAACATGACATTGATGGTGCGATTGTTTACTATGAAAAGTCAGGAACATCCAGGTTTGAGGTGCCTCGATTATTGTTCGAGGATTGGGCGGCCTTGGAGGCCTATGTTGATAAGAGCGATGATAAAGCGCTAAAGCGATGGTTGGCTCAATATTTGGAAAGCACAGGCGAAATGGAGATGGCCCTACAATTTTACGAATTGGCAGAGGACTACTTGTCTTTGGTGAGAGTGCATTGCTATTGCGAAAATTTAGAGAAGGCTTCGGAAATTGCCAACTCGAGCGGGGATCGAGCTGCTTGTTATCACTTGGCTCGACAATTTGAGAACATGGACGACATTCAATCCGCCATCCACTTCTTTACCAAAGCTCAGGCATATTCCAATGCTATTCGCATCTGCAAAGAGCAAGGCTATGATGATCACATCTGGAATTTGGCCTTATTGGCTTCACCTAATGAAAAGTTGGACGCTGCTAAGCACTTTGAGAAGTCCAATCGTCCCATGTATGATCGAGCGGTTATTCTGTACGAAAAGGCGGGTTTCTTTGGGAAAGCCCTGGATTTGGCCATTCAAACAAATCAGCATAACACTCTACAAGGAATTACCAAAAATCTAAGTCAACATACAGATCCTTTACTGCTCTCCAAAGCAGCCAATTTCTTTTTAGAAAACAAGCAATACGACAAGGCAGTTGATCTATTTGTGGTTAGCCGCCAGGTTCAACAAGCCTTGGATCTTTGCCTTCAGTACAACATCAACATCACCAACGAAATGGCTGAAAAGTTGGCCCAAACCACTGAAGGAGGCGAGGCTGACCCACAGGTCCTCAACAAATTGGCAGAGGTCTGCTACCGTCAAGGCAATTATCATTTGGCGACAAAGAAGTGGACTCAGGCTGGTAATCGATTGCAAGCAATGAAGGCATTACTCAAATCGGGTGACACAGAGAAGATAATCTACTTCGCAAACGTGTCCAGAGACCGGGATATCTATATTTTGGCCGGAAATTTCCTCCAAACTTTGGATTGGAGAAACAACGGGAATATCATGAAAAACATCATTGCCTTTTACCAAAAGAGCAAGGCCTATGATCTTCTGGGTTGGTTTTATCAAGCTTGTGCCGATGTCGAGATTGACGAGTATCAGAACTATGAAAAGGCCCTTGGAGCCCTTTCCGAATGTGTCAATAGCTTGCAGAAACACGGAAACGCCTTGGAATTGGCTGATAAGACTGCGGCAGTTCTACGGAACATGGAGCTCATTCGGAAGTTTGTTGAATGTCAGCAAAATTATCCTGATCATCCGACTGAAGCCATGCAAGTTTGCCGAGGTCTTTTACAAGAGGCGAATATCAATGCTGCGGTTCGTAAAGGAGACATTTACGGATTCATGATCGAGCACTTTGCCAAGACCCAAGATTATCGTGGAGCACAACAAATGATTGAAGAGTTAAGACGGAGCATTCCTAATGTCAACTTGGCCTACTATGTCAATAGTGACGTTTTACTGACAATCGAAAAAGCCCTGGGCATATCGCTGTTGCCTGATTCGACAACAAGTAAAAGAACCAATGCAAATGATGATGAAGATGAGGATGTTGGTGCTTCGGTGGTCTCAGATAATTCTGATTAATTCAATGCATGTTGCCGTGAGAATAAAAGTAAAACTTAATTTGAAATAGTTATCGTTAAAACCTTAGAATTGTGTTTGTAACGAACCTTATACTGTATACTTGCTTGAGACTCTTTCCGTTGATCTGATTTGTATTAAGTTGACACCCAACTTAATCCACCTACAAGGTGGTTAATAAGTCTGGGACCACAGTTTTGGCATTGTAGATCATTTATTTCTAACAATTTAGCACTCATAGTTAGCCACAGCAAACACAAAACTGTTGTAATTTATTAAATTTTTCAGGTGCATTAATAAACAAGCAGCAACCAGATGAAGGCTATGCATGAAAATTTTAGTGTTCAACTTAATACTACTGTGTTTCCAAGCCAAATGATGTTCTGTATATTACAAATTAGAGTGAGCCTTCAGACGAGGGTCTATGTACTCATGTTCATTCACTTGAGAAGTGTCGCAACCTTGATGTCTTTAAAATTATCGGAGGAATACGGAGGAGTTCGATTTTAAATCCATGGATGGGTGCTAGACTTTGTTGTTTCACAAGGGTGAAACAACAAAGTCAGTCCAAACCGTAAAGAAAAAAATACAATCGGTGCGCCTCAAAAATTTAACCAAGTTTTGATAAATCATTTTCATGATTTCAACCATTATCAGCTTTAAAAACTAACTTAAGGTGTATTCCAGCCTTAACCCTCTGAGCCTCATAGGGAAGGATTTTAAGGGGCTATTATAATTTTGCAGAATATTTTTCTGTATCTGCCATGAGTCACCTGATTTAATATCAGGTTTTCAATTTTTTGTTGTATAGGAAAGGTAAAACATTAGAAGCGACCCATGAGAAAAGATGCAAATAGAAAGAGCTTTCAATTGGATTTATTGGCCACATCACTAATCACACGAAAATGGTTTGATTGTTAGCATTCCTGTTGTAATGAGGGCCTTTTTTAGAACAGACCACCAGAAATCTTTGATGATATTTGCCACCGTATCACTATTTTCTCGATGAGAAAGAAAGATCTTCTCTTTTCCAGGATCAAATGTTGCCATGAATATCATTGGTATCATATCAGTTTTGCTTGCTTGCACTTTGCGACTCGTACTGAACACTCCAAACCTTCATATTATTCATCAAACTCTAAAAAAGGTCGTCACAGTCTACCACGGTGACCACCAGTGTTGCTCATATGTGGCACAATCAATTCATCATCTTTTGTTCTGCTGAATACCGATTTAATATGTAGAGGGTTGGAAGAGTCAGAAAACATCCACTCTTCATTTTGATCTCTTTCTGTGCGTGACCATTCAATTTTCGTCCGAAATTCCGTCAAAATTCTCCTCCTCAACAGGCTTTAACCACGGGTAAATTTGAGGACAATCTCTGCATGTTTTCATGTATCGCAAGGTCTCGACTC
This sequence comes from Tigriopus japonicus, assembly GCA_010645155.1. Classification (NCBI taxonomy): domain Eukaryota; kingdom Metazoa; phylum Arthropoda; class Copepoda; order Harpacticoida; family Harpacticidae; genus Tigriopus; species Tigriopus japonicus. The sequence continues at coordinate 5,555,216 of CM021321.1, forward strand.
CATTGCTCTCGGTGTGGGAAAGTTCACATGAGTTTGGTGTGTTGCAACTCATTTCCCGCTTGGTTAGCAATGGTGGGCTTTGGTACGAGGTTTTGCTTCCTTGGTCCAAATTTTCATCGGTCAACCATAGGAGGAACTCGGTCCCCGTGACAAAGAAAATGTCGTCTTGAGTGCGGGCCCAATCCACAAATTTGTGGAGCCCCTCCTCTTGGGACTCGGTTAGAAACCAATTCGTATGAAGTGAGAGGATATATGGTGAGCGGTTGTTCTGAAACAAAAAGAAAACTTGTCTTTTACAAGCAGCTCATTCTGTGCGTAGCCAACTCACATTAATGGCCTGGAACACAGATTAAACTCCTAAAAACCTACAGCAGTCCATTTGGACACCGACCTTTTGAAAAGGGTTATCTAGAGTTTTATTTGCTTTTACAATCAAGAAACTCTTGATAGAATAAAGTGGATCAATCACATTAGAACCAAACTCCGACTTGGTGTAGCTGCTTTAAATACTAGAATGATAAAAAATTAACAACAAAGTCCATATCGACCGTAAACAAACCGTTCTGAACTCTTGCTACGTACCTCGTAATTTCGGAGAAAATCTTCTTTTAGCCACTCAAATACGCTGTTGGAGGATTGGTAATTAAACACACATTGGTCCACAAATGGACACTGGCCACCGGTGTCATCACTCACAAAATGACTGTTCAATGGAAGCTCCCAAAGGCCGGGGAACGATTTCGTTGGGCAAGATTTCACCCTGCACTCATGGGGAATTTTGTAGTCCAAAGTGTATGGCCAAACTGGGGTTTCCAAGGGTACCGTCGAGACCGAACTATCCCAGATAAAACCTTCTTCAATTAGGGCTTGGTATTGCTCATTGTAACCGGGTTTGAGGCGAGGAGCACGTACTCCTAAAATATCTTCGGGTGCTACATTCGAATACTTTATCAAAATATCGCGAAGACTTCCAAATTCGTTCCTCCAAACGGAAGCATTCGCCCTTTGTAAATTTCTCCCAGTGACCGACGACAAAGCGATTTCATGTCCCTCTGTATACAAACGTTCCACCATGTAATAATTGCAATACTCATTTTGAATAAAGAATGTGGCTTTGAGGCGTTTCTCCTCCTCTTGATCAGTGTTGTTCAACAAGGATTGGTAAAAGTGAAAGTTGTTGGTGTTTACCGCTCCGTCGATCATGAGCAAAATGAACTGAGGAATGGATTCTGGGTCCACCGGAGGCTCATCTCCATCCTTGGAGCAAAAGCAGTAGGGTAATTGACATTGCTCTGGATCGCATTTCGGAGCTTCCTCGATCTTTTCCTTCTCCTCATCCCTCTCAACGGCCTCAATGGGACCACACTCCGCCTCGTTCTCGTAAGTGCACTCTTTTTTCCTGTCATCCCAGCGAAGTCTAGCGGGACACAGGATTTTGGTGGGCACGTAAGTGTTGCAAATGTAAAATCGTCGACATTCGCAAGGGTCGGCAAAATTTCCATTGGGCTTGGGACATTCGAAAGGCGTCTCCGAACAATCGTCTCCGTCATCGTCTTTGTCAGACTGGCCAAGTACACTAGGCAATAGAAAGATCACAAATAGTAGAACCACTTTGGAAGAACCAGATCGAAATCGAGCTTTGAAGCGGCCCTTTGGAATAATCATAATTGGAATCATGGTTGAGAAATCCGGCTTCAAATCCGAATCTTACTACAGAAAACTAGGATATGCTTCGAGTGCGGAAGACGAAGAAGCTGGCAAGAAAACACAGATTTATGTGTCCTATCCAGAATGAAGGGCAAAAAGAGACCCTGTAGGTCATTCTCAGGTTAAATCTTCGCAAAGAGGGCTCGGAGGAATCTGTATGCAGAGTCGGTAGAGCCACCTGCCCAGATACGGCTTGCCCATCATGGTTTTGGGTGAGTCCATTTTGAGGTTCGAATCGTTCTGCTCAAAAAACCTAGTCCGTCAAAGAGCAATTCCAAGCCGAGTTACTAGTCTTTTGAAAAAAATATCCAAGAAATGGCGAAAGGAGATTGTTTCAGAAATAAAATTCAAATAAATTCAAAAAAAAATAGATTGACGATTGAAATATGGTACATAAAAATTGGAACATTTTTTTTATGAGGGATTCATTCATTGGTGCCGCTTGAAAACATAAGGACCATCGCAAAAGCTGTGCTCCTAAACCGAAATATTGCTTGTTCACGACTTCTTCAGAAACTTCTGCATAACAGAACAAAACAACATATCACCAGGGCCATCAAATTTTGTTAAAAAATATTGCACAAAAATGTTTCATTTTTTGTAATCATTTGGAGAAATAATGTAACGAAATCGGATTTTTGGTAGATTTACTGACACTTTTCTTATTAATTGCGGTAGAAACTGACCTTTCCTATACTCCCATCATCTGCATGCCTTACTTCATAGCTTGGAATAACTGAAAAACGAAATACATGCATATTGTTAAACCTGAAATAAATCCTCTTTGCGTCTTTTCTTACTTTGAAGTTGTCATCCATCCTATTTCCATTCATTCTGAAGGGAACGAGCAATTTCCTCAATTTTATTTAAATGTTCCCACATTTATAATTTTAGACAAAAATCGCAGATTTTTGTAATTACATTATAAATCATAATTTACAAGTATCTGGTAGCCCAAAACTTTGTTGCAACTATGAAATATAATGTTGACTTGTTGCCTAACTTTGATTTTGACTGACAAACTAACCTTTTTAGAAAATTTTTTTTAGCAGAACAAGCAATTGTCCACATTTTTTTGTAAAAAAAATCCCCATTTTTGTAATTTTGGACAAAAATGGAAGATTTTGGTAATCACATTATCTGATGGCCCTGCATATCATTTACTTCTGTAGCTCGGAATTTGTTTAAAAAGTGAATAAGGGTATGGTCAAAATTCGGCAAAACATTGCAGCATAGATAGGGTGATGCTGAAATGTTTCAATGGACTGATCAATGGACTATCAGTTCTGAGTTTGCTGTAGATAATAGGTCTGTAACTATAATTGAAAATTATATGATCATTTTACGCCATTACACGGAACTCTCGCATTTGGTTAGATCCGGCACATCAACCAATGGTTTAGTGTCAATGAAACGTTCATTATCGAATAGCTTATTGTCTTAGATTTTCTCATGAATATGAGTTTAGTCCATATCCAAATAAGGGGCTTAATTCTTGTAATGTTTGCAAATAAATGATGATCGAGTCGAGTCCTCCTCCCAAGAAAGCGCACTTAAAAACTTTTCTTAACAATAAAATCGGGCGCGTGTTAACTTGAATGGTTGAAGATCCACTTGAAACTGTCCATAAAGAACTACATGGCGCATTTTCTGACTGTGATCTTGCACTAAAATCACGGATTATTTTATATACACGTGCCTCAATTCCTACCTTATTTGGAACGTAAACTTCCCAACCTCAACTACAGGGAGCGACACTTAAAATCGGACAGAGGTTTGATAAAGGCCAGCAATGCCCCCCAAATCCAGCTCATAGGCCAATCACTTATTATTTTAAGGGAATTGAGGACTCTAACTGTTTCAGCAAGAAAAAAGGCAACCAAGAAAGACGCTCGTAAAAAGATCTTGACATTGTTCAGGCAAGGCTTGTCTGTGAGGACCATAGATTCAAGGCTTCTTGAAGCGAAATCAACCAGATCTTAATCCAAGAACTTTTCTATTTAGGCCATTCTGGAGAAGAAGGGGGGGAGTAAAGGTTCAAAATGTGGGTTCCTAGGTTGCATGGACTAAAATTCCAGCAGAGCAGGTGCGGATCATTTGCTCATGTTTGTAGAGTTCTCAAAAGGCATGAGACCTAATCTCCAAGTGAAATATGACAGCACTGCCAACTCAAAATCTATCATTATAACTACTGATTAAAATCCAACTTGATTTAGATTTAGTTCGAGTGTTGACATATTGGACCTTGTTGAGGTCTTTAGTTAAAAGGTTTAGTACAACCTGCCTTTTTGAATAGCAATTAGTTTGCTCCCAACTCAAAACCCATTAGTAATCAGAGTTTATCCAGAAAATACAATCTGAGCCACCCATAGAGATCATGGATCAAACTACTGTCGCCATGGTCTCACTGTCTAGCCATCTAGAGGTTGGTCTGTGACTAAAATGCACTAGTGCAGGATTGAAAACGGGACTACCCGGATTATTCCGAATTCCGGCAGTACAAATTAAGGATTTATCCACCCGAATTGATTAGACTTCATCGGTTAAGACGGATCAATTTCAAGATGATCAAATAGTATAACCAGAGCAACCGAAAATATTTAATTTTGAAGGCCAAACGGTAGAATATTACCCTGGTAAAACATCCGATTAATTAAGAAAATATTAAATTTGCATCAAAATATTTCAGATCGAGAATATTTTTGTGAAAAAAAACAGCACTTTTTT
>CM021321.1:5559694-5595340 GCA_010645155.1 Tigriopus japonicus
AAACAGCACTTTTTTCAAAAAAAAAAAATCCAGTTTTTTTAAATGAAAGTTGGCAATGATGGTACCGTAAGTTAGAAATACTGCGTTGTGAAAAATTCATACCAAATAATGGAAATCGGTTCTCCTTGAAAGTCCTTATTTGTAGTGCTTTTAATTAAATTTTTCCTGCCCAAGATTTGATAAAATATTCAACCCGAAGATTCCATCATCTTCTTTTTGGCAGGACCCTTTGATATGACGCTGGAATAAATAGACGAAATATTAGGAAAAAAGTTAGTGATGTTTAAAGACAACTTTTTGGGTCTTACTCTTAGATTGTGGGACAAGCTTTTAAATTGCATAACTGTCAAGTTCTAAAATCGTCTTTGTCAATTCTCAACAAGTCTCTCAAAGAATAAAAGTTATTTCAGCAAGAAGAAATTGAATAATAAAACAAAGCTCTTGTTTAATCGTGTAAATCTTTATATGAAATATTATTGTTGCACATTTCCTATCTTAACTCAAGAATACATCGATACTTGGTCCATCAGTCTTTTGAAATATATTTCGCAAAAAAGTTCTTTCAGGAGAAATTTCAAAAAATTATACGAAAAATGTATTTAAGAAACAAAAAAGCACAATTGGGATTTTATTCCATTGATCGATCTGTCAACATATTAATCGAGTAATCAATTAAGTAATCAATAAAATAATGAAAATGGTACCGATTATCTTCATGTTATAGGGCCAATTAGTCGTGAAATATCAAATATATATCCTACAAATTTGATAGCACAAAGATTATACTTACATCTCCAATAGCTGGAATTTGAACTTGGTAGGTAGAAAAAAGGAAATGGAATAACTGTTTTTTGCAAAATCAGCCAAAAATCTTTTTTTAAATCTTAAGGCGATAAAGTTTTATATTTTTTGTCTTTGCCATATGACGATGTTATTCACAATCAAAAAAGGAAAAAAAATACAATCAAATTAAAAGCAAATCGTTTGAAGACAAAATGATGAGCTATTGGTGTCCTTCTTTGAATTCGATTTTCACAAAATTTGAACTTTCGAGAACATTTGTAGGCTATGCGTGGAAAGATAATTAAGGCCTAGAACATAATTAACGAGTCCTGTCCTTCTGAGGTTTCGTCTTCGATTTTGAAAACCTTACGAATATATGCATTTGGCGAGGAACGTCATGCTGCCAACTTTCAGGACTCGGCCAGCCTGCCCAACTCGAACGGGCTGATCAAAGATCCACTCTCAAAGCGAGGGGCCGCTTTGCGACTGCCATTTCAGGGTCGCCAACACGGTATTCCACTAAGGCAAAGATCGTCATTGAATTAATGCCTGGCAGCCTTGAGCAAAGTTTCGTGAAACACCTTAGCCACCGATGAAACTCGCGAATCAACCTCATTCATCATCGATTTTTCAATGACCTGAAGACTTGAAACGACGCTCTGACAAGTAGATTGTTCTCGGTCATGAGCAGCCCTGGGAAGACATCACAAAGATTTGGGTATGGATGGATGGAAGGTGTACTGGCTGGGCGGTGAGTGACTCGTACACTCATACACTCGTCGTTTTCTTCTCCTTGTTTGTTCGCCGTGGCCCGTTCCTTCTTGGGTGACTGTTCGCTCGCTTACTCGCTCTCTCACTCTCTCGCACTCTCTCTCTCTCTCTCTTGTCTTGGTTCGTGGCCAACACCAACACCAACACCTTCTCTTCTTCCTTCTCTTCTCTCTTTCATCCCTTGAGAGCTCGATTCCAGCCTACTCTACTCTACCCTAGGTATCTACCTCTCTACCTACTTCCTGAGCGAGGTCCTGTTCCCGTTCGCGATTCCTGCTCCTCCTCCTGATTGGCGATCAGATTCTTCCCGCCATGAAAGAGGACCACATCCTGGGCGGGCCAGGCAGTGGCGGAGGTCCTGCGGGGGCGGGTTCAGTCCGGACCGCCCGCACGAGTCCGGGCGTCAGTATCACTTTGGCTTCGTCGGAATCCTCGCCTCGACGAGCCAACTCCGGATTAGGTTTAGCGGCTAGTGAGGGCGAGTCCGAAGATGGGAGCCATGCCCATGGCCATCGCCAGCATCTGCATCACCATCACGCCCATCCCTCTCGAATCCACGGCCATGGAGCGCCTCCGTCTTTGGGATCGGAAGAAGGCTCCGAGTCCAATCACCACTCTCATCCGCCCGAGGACGACGGCCTTCGACATGAGGACCATTCCGGAGGAGCGGGAGTGGGAACCCGCCATGAGAATCCGCTTCAATTAGAGCCTTTACGGCAGTTGTTGGCCGAAAGTTTAAGGTATGTCGAAGTCGGAGGTCCATTGATTTGTCAATTGATCAGTCAAAGCTTATTTGGCGGGTGGTCGTTGACGGTGAATGCGTTTGGGTTCTTTTTAGCTCGTGCTCCAAGTCCAAAGTGTCCAATATAATCGCCACCATCGAGGAGCTGAACAAATTTGAGCGATTGCTACTGTACCTCGATTTGCCCGCCAGTCAGCTCATCTCCGATCCCCTTCGGCAGTAAGTGGTCTGAATACCGTGTCATTTCACCCGTCATTAACGATTGCATTCCTTAGACCGATGAATCCCTTGGGAAGTCGATCCGAAATTCAGATGACCATCACGTGGATCCGTACCCATTTGGAGGAAGATCCTCAAGTGTCGCTCCCCAAACACGAGGTGTACGATGAATACATGTAAGACGGCGATGGCGAGAGAGTTGACGGCTCTGATTGATAACTGAAGCGGTCATGGTTGTTCTTTTAGGGATTACTGCAATGACAATGAGCTCAAAGCATTATCCACGGCCGATTTTGGCAAGGTCATGAAGCAAGTTTACCCGCAAGTACGCCCGCGACGCTTGGGGACCCGAGGGAATTCGAGATATTGTTATGCCGGACTTAAGAAGCGTGTCAAACTCGAGGAGCCATTCACACCGGAATTCTCTTCGCGAGAAAACAATGTGGTAAGACTTTGTGTGGATGATGAATGTTCATAAAAAGGACATCGGCTTTAGAGCGTTTAATAATTCCGATAACGAGGTAGGCAGTATCAGGATTGTTTTGAGTCATCCTTTTAAAACGTCGTACAGGGAATTCAAAGTTGCCTTGTCTACCAATATAAAGGTTCGAAAGGTTATTGAGTGAAAAGTGCTTTGATGTCTTATGTTCCAAAAATGCTTTCCTGAAACTCTTTGACATTGCTCAACAGCCTGAAACATGGAACCTCCATTGAGTGAGTGCATGCAATTTAACTAGTACCATTTCCATTTTCGTGTTGAATCTCTTCCTTAAAAAAGCTAGTGAAAAGAAATTTGTCCTGTGGTCCCATTATAACCACGTTTTTTTTAGTCTCAGTGTGGCCCATCTATGACAAGCAATGACGAGAATGTGGCAGCCACGAACCTGGTTCTAGAGTGGGTCAAAAAATTGTTCAATGAAAAGATTCAAAGCATCAGTGATCTTGCTATCTATCTTGTGGAAAACATGCATGTTGACAACAGAAGCGTACCGCTGAACTTTATAAACCCGCCCAAACGAAACCAACATCCGACAAGTAAGTCGCCGGAACTTTCCGTAAGGAATAATTGTCGATCTAACCTTCTACTTTCTTAAAGATGACATGGAAGAAATTGATATAGATCATCTGAATTCCTCAAAACCCGACGATTCAGAAGAAATTGGCAAAAAACGCCCTTCGGTAAGGAAATAAAGTTAAAACTGTTGAATTTCATCCTTCTTATTTGTCTCCTGCTTTTGCTCTAGGTTGAATGCAATGTCTTAAGCGAAATGCAAAGTTCAGTGATGAATATTGATACACAATACCATGAATCGAAAAGGAAGAAATTCGAGTCAGATATGGATTTGGACGAAAACAATGGTAAATATGTCAGTTGATGATCTTTTGAATCTGTTTTAGATCTCGTAAAAGCCCCGTGTCTGTGAAGAACTGTTTAGCGGGGGAATATAAATGGTCACAAGATGTTGCCAAGCTAAGGCACTACAAATAAATGCCTTTGTTAAAACTTGACAACCCTTGTCCTTTCAGGGCTACTCTCTATTGTGGAAGGGAAAAATTCGTTCAATTTAAGTTCAATGAATTGCTCCACCAACGTGACATCTTGGAATGCAGAAAAAATCGTCAGAGATTCCAAACTGGAGGACAACGGTCTAAAACGAGAGGAGGACGAAATCAAAGATTACTTCAATGATCAAGTATTGGACTCGGAAGAATCTTCGAACAATGACAAACTCTCACAATTACGGCAACTCTTGGAAAAGAACCTGAAACCCTCCTCTACCGATTTGAACGTGAACTCTAGCAGCAGTGCATTTCGTCCCGCTTCCCACGGGCACGAGAACAACAGCCGCAAAATGCAAAATTCAGAGTGGAACAACAGCTATTCCGTTCCCGGTGTAACCAGTACGTCCAGCTCTTCAGACACGATTGTAACGGCCAACGGGAGCTCATTGTCCCAGCGAAGAAGGGTGAGCTTCAACCCGTTGGTTGTTCAAGACACGGGATCCGCATCCATGGGTCAACAAGATGGAGGAGGAGGAGTCACGACCATTGCCCTCGCGGGAGAACGAGGGAGCGTTGGTTTGACTTCATCGGGCTCTAGGGGAGAAGGTGGGATCGTTGTCACGGGGATGAATAGTAACAGTGGTGCCATTCAACCCAGTCCTGGGACTCGGAAAAGGCACTTCAGTTTCCAGCCCATTTCGCCTCGACAAAACTCATTGCCCCAGAGTCCCACAGCTAGTCCATTTATCTCACCTCGTAGTACACCGGTCCCTACTCTCATGAGGTCTCGTCATAGTTCGGGAAGTGCTTTACCATTGCATTTGCTCCCGCAGGCCAGCAACAAAATATTCGGGTCATCCTCGTCAGACATATCAAGGGCCGCGACATTTGGCTCCACATCCGAGTGTAGTACCCCTTTTATTTCGCCGCATGCAACCCCGATTCCTTTCAATCGTTCTCGTCACAACTCGGCCCAAGGACGACTATGTCGGTCTAGGCATTCATCTGGACTGGGAACATATGCAAGATACAACAATGCGTTCTCGCCCATGGCACTGAACAATCTAAACAACCCTTACTCGCCTCAACCTTCCACTCCGTTGGCCGCGGTTGAAGATCCAATGCCACTCCCTCCAACCTCATCCAACGGCAATGTGATCAGCCAAAATATCATGGGCCACTTCATGTCCGACCACCAGCGATCACGTCATAGTTCGGCTGAGAGCGAACCTGCTCTCCGCACCAATCAAGTGTTCTACGATGATGGATGCAAATCGTCATTTGATGGTGTGAACAGCGGTGGAGGTAACAGTGGTGGGGGGTTCAATAGTTTGGGGGGAACTGGCGGTGGTCGACATCGGCATGCTTCAGCCGGTCAAGCCCAGACCACGAGTTTCTTGTCCCACTCTTTCGAAAATGACCCGTGGTGTGGGCTGGACAACACGACCAATGACACAAGTCTAAAATTGACCGGTGATGATCAGAATAACATGATCTACTCGGAACTGAACAATGAAGGCACCAGTGGAGAAACCCTTCTGGACGTCCAGAACAGCTCGATTTTCGACGATGTTGTCTCCGGAGGCTTAGGAGAGGGGTCAAGAAAAGATATGCTTCCTGATGACCTCGACATTGCTCTCAGCGCTCTCAAAGATTGCGACACGGATTATTCCAAATATGTGGAAGATCGAGAGCAACAACAATCGCATCAACAGGGAAAATCATCCTAATCATGAGAGATTAAGAAAGTGGATTAGAGGATGGCTGAATTCAGCCATAAGTTGGTGTGACGCAAAGTGCAAAGAGAAGATATCTCATCAACCTTGCTTTGATTTTCATTTTGCCGTGCAAAACAACGGTGCTTAATGGGACCAATCAAGTCGCTTATGAGCGCATAATACATTACATTATAATTATTTTGCTTTATTTTGTATGTTAATACATTCAAAACTCCTGTGATGCCTTTAGATCAAGCACTGGATGAAACATGGGTTTCTATATCATTTAGGAAATTTGGGATCTAAAAATCTATTTGAGCTTTACAGGGACAAGCTTTTATTGAGCGAGGAAGATAACTTTAAACAATGCGACTCTGTCTTGGCTTTTTCATTATTTGACGAACTTAAGTCGGTGTTCTGAAATATGAGCGAAATCTATTATTAGACTCAATTTTATACAAATCTTTTCGAACAAACATTCTTGAGTGATCCAAACGGAGTTTTCATACGTTTGCTGCAAGAACACATATTTTTGAAAATGTTTAAGGTAAATTCAAATAGACTACCAAACAAAGTCAAAGAAAATGTTCAAATACGTTGATAAAAGATTGTAATATGGTTGTTTTAAGTTAGGAATTCATTTGGCTTTGACCATGAACGAGTTCTACTAATGTCATATGATAATATATTAACACTGCTTCACTGAATTTACATCTAGAAATTAGCCCAACAGCCTCAATAGTTTTTGGGAGGGAAAGATAAAAACCTTTTTCATAAATTGACCGCTCCTACTGGATTTATAAACCGTCAAATTATTGTTCTAGTGAGTCCTAAGGCAGCCAGTTTATGTACTATGTTTTTGCACCTTCTATGAGTAGTTCACAAACTTTTCACAAGGCTTTTCTTATTTCATTATGCAACGCTTATCTCAAACTTGACTTTATTGCTCTGCAGATAAACCAATATTGCTTCAGTTTGTCACACCAATTAAAAAAAAACATTGTACAAATGGCTGCATTCCCTTCTTTTTGGAGTATGTCTGAATATGATCACTAAGGGACGGGGCAAAAAGTGCAAATAAAAATGGCATTTTCGTTACCAAAAGTTGCAGAAAAGTGCAAAATAAAGTGCAGAAAAAGGCTGAAAGTGGAAATACTGTAAATGTCAACAAGAGCAAATAACTTGGTTTTGGACTGAAGGTGTTCTCATGGTTGTCTGTACCTAAAATATTGTCGAAATCTATTAAGCCGTTGTTCTACTATGGCTTAATCAAAGTCCGTTTTCGTTCTTCGAGAATGTTGTTCAAAATTAATCATTGAAAATTGCACAGAAAAATAGATTACACCAGTGACCCACCCCCAAGGGTCAACACCCACGACCCATGTGTGCCTAACAATTTTACCAAAGATAATATTCATAAATGTATTTTAAGTGACATTACTTCAATATTTGCCCAATGACTTAATTACAAAACTCGATTTCAAATGTGGTGTTGTCTCTACACCTCAAAACTGGTCCCAAATATTTTTGGAACTGAAAAAATGATGTCTCCAATGTTCAAGTTCATAAGGGCCCTTTTTAGAAATAAGATCTTAACAGGCAATCAAACATAAGTCTACAATCTACATTATTATTCAGATCATTCCATTATCATAACTTGAGTTTTTTAGTTTTGATATTTGTTGATTGCATGCAATGAGATTCTTCAGTTAGGGGATGGGATGCTATTGTTAAAGCCAAGATGGAGAATAAACTCTGAGGTTTGTGTCTGAAATGCACATACGTATTTCTCCAAGGTGCTGAGAATGTTTTATTGCAAATGGAAGCTTTTTTGACAAGTTCAAAATTTGAGCTTGAAACTAAAAATTCTTTCAAAAGTTTCTAGATTCTATTCTCAAAACCTAAAATTTTCTTTACAATTTGTCAATTTTGGCCACATTCGTACATAAAAATTGAAAATAAAGGTGAAAAGAGCAAAAAATACAGAAAAATGTGTTTATGTTACCGAAAATCGTTTTACACCATTTGCCCATCCCTAATTATCACTGAGTCACGATAGCAGGTGTAGTGAAAAGTGGGGCTTCTCCTTTTCTCTTTTTCTCTCTCATCTCCTCCTCGGTCTCTTATGGGTGGCTGATAGTAGGTCTAAAATCTAGTACTTGAAGCTGACAATAACATAGTAATGAGCCAAATTTATGATATTTATGTTAGCATCAAATCTGAATTCAATTCACTCAAACTTCAATTCACTGAATCCAATATTCTCCTTTAACTTACTGGTGTGTTTCGAGTTGGATTTTTAGCAGACTTATGCCCTTATGAATACAATGCCTTGCCCTAGACATGATCACCGTGATGACCGTACGGGTCATGAACTGTTGTGTCTTTTGACTATTGTGTACAACACTTGTGTCCTGATTTTCAATGAAATTATAGGTCAGGGGTCGACAACCTTTTGGCGGACACAAATGGGCCCGAAACATATTTTGGTGGGCGCCAAAGTGAATTATTTCTCACTATATAGAGTGAGAATTGTTTGAACCCATATGTTGTTTTCCAATTGCAAGTATTAAAACTCGCTTCTTCTGTTGTTTTTCCACAAGATTCCTTTTGGATATTTTCTTTCTAGTTGAAGGGTCGGGAATCTACAAACAAGATGGTTGCTATTTTAAATTCATCATGAGTTATGCTTCTCTCTTGAGTTATTTGGTTTTAATGTGATGATGCTGCATGTCACAAAAATGGAATTGTGACAATGTTTTGTTCCTAAATGTAGAAGCCAGTAGAATATTCCTTAAGGAGACAAATATTTTCAAAAGTTAGTGTCATGTATTTATTTTACTAATTTTCAAGGTGTTTCAGAAAGTATATTCTGAAAAAGTCGTCCATTTTCCTTTCCATAATGGGTTACTATTCCAGGGTTTCATTTCTTTTCAATATCATTGATATTTGGATTGGACAGTCCGTTTTCTTGCAGCCCAAATAATCAACCTGTCGGAAAGCCAAAATTTGTGAAAAATGTGTTGAAAGGTAGTTGGCCAAAAAAATTTACAACACTGTTTTCTTATTGTTTCATTATTTTGCATTACTGAATTTGTGGAAATGGGAGTGGTGTAACATAATGTGTTATTTGCTTTTTGTTCTTCCATCCCGGTTTCACCAAATATCTACAATCTATGCTCTGTGCTCCATTTCTTGCCCCAGCCATGGACTTGCCCCAGCATTTTTTCTTCAATGATCAGTTAGCAACTTACCCAACCACATGTTATTATGTGTCACGGTACTAAAAAAAATCATATCAAGTTTCTATGGAAATTCCCAAACACGATGAAATGAGATTCAGGCCGAGAACGTCTCCATGTTCAGGCTCAGGAAACTAAGAAGAACAACTTTGATTTACTGAGGTTCTCAAAGTCAGGTCTAGATTAAGAGTTATTTAATATTTATCCAAAAACCTATTAAATAAATTAATTTTCGAAAATCTAGTCAGTACACATTTACAGCAGATTTAGATACCTTTCGAATCGATATAAATAATATGCTATTATTTATATACGATATATTTAGTGTGTATTTAGTTTTAATAAATGTTATTTTATTAAAATGTTACAATAAAACAAAATTGAAATGTTACAAAAAAAATTATGTTGTAATAAAATAACATTTATTAAAACTAAATACACACCAAATATGCATATTTTTGAAAAACCATTTTTCCATTGATTTCAGTACATTTGGTTAGGTTTTCAAATGAAAATTGTATTTTTTTAAATGTGTTTTCGGAAATAATGTATATTATTTTGACCTATTTAAGTCCTAGAAGAATAACGAAGTTTTATTTTTCTTGTGACAGCAAACATCTATTCATTTGCTTGGGAATTTGGGTTTTCATATACCCGGAACGTTTTTTTCGTTTTTTTGGGCCAAAAATGAACCGGTTAAACTCAAATAACTAAGCAGCTGAGCAACATATTTTCAAGCAATTTCGATTCGAAAGGTATCTAAATCTGCTCTAAAAGTGTACTGACTAGATTTTCGAAAATTAATTTATTTAATAGGTTTTTGGGTATATAACTTTTAATCTAGACCTGACTTTGAGAAACTCAGAAAATCTAAGTTGTTCCTCTTGGTTTTCTAAGTCTAAATCATATTCATAGTGTTTGGGAATTTCCACACAAACTTGATATATTTTTTTCAGTACCGTGTGTGTATGTACATGTTCCACATGTTATTATCCGAATATACATGTTCTACATGTTATATTCATTAATAAATCGCCTGTCAAGTTCGTGAAACGACCTTTTTCTCGTAATCTTCATCAAACAGCATCCAGGGAGCATGAGAAAAAAAGATTTTTGCATAACCACTTCAGATTTTTTAAAAAGATAACCAGAACAGGCAAAAAAAGAAAGAGAGCTGGTACTTCGTAGGTTTGTTGCCCCCACCCTTAACTCCATTGTTTTGAGAATGTGAGCCCTTGTGCAAATTCAGTTATGTTTGTTGGTTTGTTTTTGACTCGTGATTTCTGACCCTTGTTATAGATGCATCTTTTCGGCTTCTGTTCAATTTCTTTACTCAAAGTGAAACAAATCTATTTGTCATCAATGAGTTGTTAGAAGTAGGTGGGTACATGTTGGAGAGCCATGGGAGAATAACTAGATATTACTGCTTTTAAATAGACACAAGTTACCACTTGGTCTACTAGAATTAAGACTGACCATCTTTAGCTGGAAACTGAGTTCTATTTTGTTTTTGGGGCTATTATTAACGATAAACAATAATATCGGATTGGACTAAACGAAATAAGTCTTGAATTGCTATGTAGACAAATGGAGAGGCACAAGTAACTAATACAACATACCCCAGCTAACCCAACTCGTTTTCATGGGTCTCTAAGGGATGTCACGTGTCTTTAGGGGACGGAGACGCCACGAATGGTGCCCTTTCGTAAGGAACCCTTCAATTCACTAAAGTCATCTGGTTTAGTGCTCTAATCTGGTTGAACCAGCGTCATCAAAAGGTAAACATACTTTAATTGATAATCGTATCCTTTGGCCTTGACCACGACTTGAGGCTAAAAGGCAAATTCCTGCCTATTAGCCTTAAGTCTACTAGCTAGTGACACATGATGTCACTTCCATTCTCAGAATTTGGATTTCGTTGGGCAAGGTTGACCCAACCGTGATCTACATGCTTTAGGTGTGATTAAGCTTAGTTGCTCGAAAGACAAAAGGTAAACTACCAAGGAAGTTGAAATGCTGTGAAGTACGGGAATTTTCGCAAACAAATGCTCACTTAGAGAATGGAACAACCTGAATTGGAAATACCTTGTACCAAGAAGAACAAAATTTTCAATTTAGAAAGATGTAAGTCTGAGATGAACAATTTTGGTCATAGTTTTTCTGGAAAGTTTATGGGAAATTCGTTCTGATTCAGCTTTTTTTCGTTACCAATTGTTTTCCCATCACTATTCCGTTATAAATCGGAAAACGGAAAGAGTCGCAAAACCTCTTAATTCCCATTTAATTCTTAGAAATCCTTTGCCCACACTTGATTGAAAATATGACTTTTTTCAACACCTTTAAGTAGTTTAGTTTAACTTTATTTGCTATTTACTTTGCTAGTCAAAACAGCATCACTTGAAAAAATATAGGATGGGTGGGCCAAGATTTTTCGGTTCCGGGGCAATATCGTTTGGGCAACTTTTCGGATCCGGACGGTGCGAATCCGGATCGGTACGAAACCGGATCGGTGCGAATCTGGATCGGTGCATAAATCGGGGAATATTGCAACCTGGCCAACTGTCACTTAGGATTTGCATATTAAAGCAAACTAGGCCTAATGTTGCCAATATCCCTCATGGTTTCACAGATCTTGCTATAAAACTTAGCCCTAAAGAGATAAATTTTAGTCAGGCGGGGAAAATGTGATAAAGTTGAGCTTCCAATGGACAAAGTTAATAGATAACAAAAAATAAAAAATAGCGAATTTGCCTATCAGTTGACCATCCTTAATAAGACATAATCATCTCCAAACCTGGCAAAAGCATCCCTATCATTTAGTTTGATCTGCACTTTGTAGGTAATTGATTGTTTGACCGTGCCATTCCTTGTTGCCACTCAGGAGCAGAAATTTGAGCCGGATTTGTCACCCAAATGCAAAGGGAAGGTGATAGGAAGTAATTCAAATACAAAAGTTCAATGATGTTCAATTCTTTTGTCAGAAGAACTTTTTATATTTACTTTTTCAAAACTGGCAGGAACCATTCAAGTTCATCATTGCAGTGTGTGCCTTGCAATAACCTCTATTCCTAGCAAACTAAAATAGAAAAAAATAACGACAAAATAACATTTGAAGTGGTTTGTTTACAGATTAACCGTTAGGTCAAAATTGGATAATTCTTTAACGTGCTTAGGCTCTTGCAGAGTAATCTATGACGAATTTACACCAAGGGACACTCTTCAGCCAACTTTGGCTCAAATGTGTAGGACTCAATCGGTTTGGGAGCCAACATAATCGGATGAAATAAATCATCCACTCTGGACACCCAACTTTTGGATTCTTTGAGACATACCCAGCCATCTTTGAATGAGCAAATTTTCGATTTTTTGCTCAGTGACGTATTAGAAGGTTCCTGGGGCTTAATTAAAATATCCATTTTACTTTAGTGAAACGATTATTTGCCATGGTGTCATAAATTAGAGGTTGTGAACAATTCCAAATCTAGTGAAATCTAGCCCTTTTATCCTCATATCTGTGCTGGTCAGCTAGGCCGAAGTCCAGACGAACAGAAGGGTAGCCAAAATGAGAAGATAAGCAAGTACTGGGTGGGGTGGTTTGTTAAACCTGGTCAAGAAATAAGTGCGTATAAATCACTAAAGACAGTTACGTCAAGTGACTTTACTTAAAGCTAATGTTCTGGTTAGGATAATTTACTTTTGCATACTTAAGATGACAATTGTAAAATGATATGTGATTGACTTTGAGCTTTTACCTCCCTTTTGTTTGTCTCCACTTATGGGGGAAAATTGTTACACCGATATATTTAGTTCACATTCTCTATACATAGGGGAAGCTTTTAAGAGAAGCTTTCCCAACATGTCTTAAGAGTAAACTATACGCAAATTGATAGATAATGTTTTCGTTCAAAAATTATACGTTTTCAGTCGTTAATAATTCAGTTGATGTGATTAAGAACGAACAAGTCTCTTCGCCTCATCTGCTCCCAAAGTGCCACTCTATGAGCTATGTTGAAATCAAAATCGACAATTCCATTTTGCTGGTTTCGATAAACTCCAGAATGTTTGAAGATATCCGTTAATAATTTATGCTTCATGCCAAGGCAGAGAGCTTGGCTTTCCATATGCTTTTTCAATAAAAACGGCCTTGCATAATTGCAGCTCTTCGTCTATGAGATTAATAACTAAAAAATAAAATAATTTATCAAATAAACTTCGTTTCCAAAGAACTCTCGGGTTTTAGCTCATCTTAATTTGAAATGTCCTACAAATCTAAAGCTCACAAACTTTAACTTATAAGAACTATAAATCAAAAACTTCAAAAGTGATAATCAATTTGTGGAACCAAATATTTGCTGCAAAAGATGATGCCATTTCAATTGTCGTTTACTCAAATGACGACCCTCTTGTTTGATTTGTAAGAATTCGATTTACGAGATTGCCTTTGAAACGCCATCCTTTACAAGTTTACCAACACAGTTCTTTTTCTTTGCGTTTCAATGAAAAACATCCAAGCTGTGCTCCATGGCATTACAATGAACCATCATCATGTTTAAGAAGTATGGCTGACTTGGTGCATAAAGACATCGAAAGTATGGACGATCGACAATGAAAGAGCTAGGGAGAGGAGATGGGGTGGTTGAAAAACATTCTAATAAAAAAATATGTGAAATCTGTATTGCAGCCTCTTACGCTAGTTCTGATTTGTAACTTTTTGCTTATTTTGTACTCTTCTCACTGAAGATGGATTATTTACTGCATTTCCTTAAAACATGATTGATGAATTAATTGAATAGTTCGAACAGATTGGGAAAAACTAAAAAGGGGCTTAATTGACAATGCATTCGGCGGATCTTACATGATGTCCTTCAGGAACACATCCCAATCCCATTACACGGTAAAGCTTTGTACATGCTTATTGCGTGGCATAGCTCCTCTATTATGGCCTAGAAAACCTTTTTTTTGTTGGGGGGGGGGCGGATTTTTTAATACCGCTACAAGGAATGGGATTCCCTGTAAAGAGAGTTAATGATTAATATAGTTTACAAAATTACCGTTTATATGAAATTTGATGTACCAATGAGTTACTGTTGGCAGATTGGTACAACCCTTGAATAGTGGGTTGGTCAGGAAAAGTATTCAAAAATTTGTCTAATCCTGTCTTAAATGCTGATTAGAGGATCAGCTACAAATTCCCGACGAAAGCAAATAGGCAACAAATTGAACAATAGCTGAGTTTATATACCCTGTGACAACTTGAGTTGTGACAGAAATTTTTCGCTACCACACGCCATTGACTTCAATTGCAAACTCGAAAGTACATAATTTGGACAAGAAATCCTGTGGCAAAAGTTATCAAAGAGTTTTGCGACGGGGTTTTCAAGCTTAGCTTTCTTTGAACGATTTCTTGTGGCTTACTGTCGTGTTTGCGAATGAAACCAACGGCGTGTGGTAACGTAAAATTTCTGTAACAACTCAAGTTGTCACAGGGTATATAAACTCAGCTAATGAAGGAGCCCGATAAAGAAGAGAGGAGGACTTCATTGTTCGAATTAGCCTTGATTCCTTAGGATTTGGAGGTGCTCTCAGAGGGCACGTAAAACCTCTACGATCGCTACAACTGATCTCAAATCCTGGGTTAGGACTAAATTCAAATTTGAATTTTTTTTCAATTATCATTCATCATCACTAGAACTCTAATCATCACTAGCTCCCGAAAAAATATTTGCAAAAAAGTGACAAAATAACCAATATATATTTTCTTTAAGAGCCCTAAATATTTGAAAAAGACGAATATTAAAGACGATTTTTTTGACAACGCCATTATTTGGTATTTCTCTCTGTGTGCACCGATTTTCCAAATTTGTTTTGGGGAATTTAATGCATTTGGCCGTGTTTGCCGGCATACTTGACATATAATTTTCAATTTGCTTTAATAGATGGCCCAGTTTTTTCGAGTTTTTACAGAAGTTTGTATTTTGGGTTCATTTTGGGTGAGCCCTATTGAACATTGGTCATTCATCTATTTTCCTCAATTTTCCCTCAAATATTTTTCTGACTCAAATATTCGAGAAAATATTTATTTCTTCCTTGAAACATCCAAAATATTTTAAAATGGAGGGTGAAAAACGGATAAGTAGTTTTTAAATATTTTACATTTAAAAAAAATCCGTGCCCTAATCATCACCATCACACAATATCAATTATCCACGTGCTGAAAGCAAAATGTAAGATTTTTTACGAAATTGTCGATCCAAAACCGCCTTGACAGTATTCAAACTCATCGACATTGAGGTTTTGCAAAAAAACTGCCACCCCAGGCATTTCGATTTAGTTGTTCCATTTCTGCATCTGAATTTTGAATGACAGGATAACTGGACCCTGCCGATCGCTTAACTTTGGGTAACTTGAACCATTGCTTGACTTGATGAAACGAGTTTTTGACGGCAGAGAACATGAAACCTTCCTTAGCTTTTGCAAGTTGTTCGTTCAGTATTTCTCCTTGTTATGATACTGTCGCTCAATGGATAAGTGTAATCGAACGAATTCAGCTGGGGATTCTAGGGCCAAAATGGCTAGGGATGCGTCGGAGTCGAGACTCACCCTCCATAAAATATAATCAAAATTCGTTAGCCCAACTCGTTTTCTTCATTTTGACAATCAATTCAAATAAGAATTTGTTCCTCACGTAGCAAACTGAACCTGTAAAATGTCAGAACCTAGTTCTGACCCATGCCTAGTCATTTTGTCCCCAGAATCCACAGCTGAATTCGTTCGATTACACTCATCCATTGAACCGAGAAAAAACATCAGCAAAGACCTTGAGTCGCCAGACTCATCTTGCGTTGATTTCCAGCATGGTAGCCAGGACATAACCTTTGATGCCACTTTTTGGCCTCATGTCAACTCTGTTTCTTCGATGGCTATAATGTATTCGAAAAGGATCATTTCTCAAAAACGTGTGCCATTTAAGCTAAATGATGCCACTCAAAGGAAGATTATCGTCAAGGAAAAGGACTTAAGATTTTGCCAAAAAAGTAGCATCGTAGATCTCGCCCTGGCAACCATGCTGGAAATTAACGTAAGATGGGTCTGGCGACGCTGATGTTTTATCGGTTTTTGAGCGACAGTATCATAACAAGGAAACAAGGAAAAATAATGTACGAGGAGCTTGCAAAAGCTAAGGAAGGTTCGACCCAGCTGTGTCCATATCGGCCCACGCAGCCAGGCGGTCCGTGAGCAAGAGGACTGTGGCCAGGGCCGTCAAGGAGGACCTGAACTTGACCTCCTACGTCAGAGGCAGACGCCACCTTCTTACCGAGAAGATGAAGGCCACCAGGCTTGAGAGGGGCAAGAAGTTGCGCAGAATCTGCAAGGTCAATCCGAGAATGGTCAGACTTTTTCAGATGAGTCAATCTTCACGGTGGATGGCGCGTACAACCCCCAGAACAACCGATGGCTTGCCGAGAACAGAACCGTTGTGCCTCCCATCATGAAGGCAAAGAATCCTGCCAAGATTATGGTCTTTGGCTTCATCAGCAGCGACGGGAAGGTGATGCCAGCCCATGTCTTCCCTCCCAAATTCAGGCTCAACGCCGCCGGGTACGTGGAGCTTCTAAGGAAGGTCGTGATGCCCTGGCTGGCAACCTCGTACCCACCAGGAACCAAATTCATGTGGATCCAGGACTCTGCTCCGTGTCATGTGTCTAATGTTTCCATGAACTTTTTGAACAGCAAATTTGACGTGGTGGTCAAGAGAGACGAGTGGCCTTCAAACAGCCCTGGCCTCAACCCATGCGACTTCTAGTTGTGGTCCGTGCTGAGGAGGAAGGTCAACAAGATGCCCCACAACAGCCTGGCGTCTCTGAAGTCGTCGGTGAAGCGGAACATGGCCTCCTTCTCCACGGCCGAGGTCGCCAAAGCCTGCTCGGCCTTTGTCGGCCGCTTGGACGCCGTCATTAAGGCCAACGGTGACCATATTGAATAAAAATGTTCTTAATTGTTGTCCAAACTTTTTTTGTTAAATACACAATTGGCTAAAAATAGGTCTTGATGCTGTAAATTATGTTCACAGTTTTGTCCGGATACTTCTGCCCCACTCTGTAGACGAAGAGTCCTACATCTAAAGAATTAGTAAGTTTACCCGTCCAAAGTCGATTCGCAGTTAAAAAATCTTGGAATGTCCGGATCAACGTCACTAAACGTAATAAGGGAATCGCCAAGCCCACTTAAGGAAATTCATTTTAGATTTTATTGCTTATCAGTAGGGCCCGGAAAAATTTTTGCAAAAAGTGACAAAATATCCAATACATATTTTCTTCAAAAGGCCAAAATATTTGGAAAAAAGCCGGATATTTAAGAAATATTTTTTTGACAAGGCCATTATTTGGTATTTTTGTCTGTGTGCACCGGCTTTCCAAAAATTTGTTTCTGGTGAATTTGATGGATTTGGCTGTTTTTGGAGGCATACTTGAATGTAACTGATTCAAAAATATGATTTTCAATTTGCCTCAATAGATCCCGCAGTTTTTTTCGTGGATGACAGTAGTTTTGGTTGTGAATGTCTATAATCTTAGCACAAATGCCATTTTGTGGAGGTTTTTGTATCTTGGGTTCATTTTTGGTAAGCCCTATTGAGCATTGGTCGTTCATTTATTTTCCTCAATTTTGCCTGAAATATTTTTTCTGACTCAAATATTCGAGGATATGTTTATTTTTCCTTGAAAATGCCAAAATATTTAAAAAATCGACGAAAAACGGATTAATATTTTTAAAATATTTTAAATTTTAAAAAATATATTTCCGGGCCCTACTTATCAGGTAAAGAAGCTTTTGGGTGTCAATCATATTTTCAAATGAATGTTCGGACAACAAAGTATCCGTGTTTTCTAGTTTTTTCTGTTTTTTCCAAAGAAAATGCTTGAGAAAATGTGGCAACTCTATGATAAATGTATCTTTAATATCTGTTATCTATAAATCTATTTTTGTCAGACGAATCAGCAGTAAATCCACCTCGGACGGATTGGTTGATCAATTCGAAATTAAGCCTAATAAAACTCCAACACGCGTCATAATGTCTTGTCGCATGTGTCCTTTTCTTGACTTTCTTGTTATTTCAATGACCTAAGAACTAACTATTTTCTCCAAAAGGATTCACGATTTGTTTTCTTCCTTACTTGAAATAACCCAAACCCACTAAGTTTCAGATTGTCAGCAAATAGGCGAGGAGCCTTCTCTTTTTATTGCACATAGGTAAAGGAGCCATTTTGGGCACCTCATTTTTCAACCGTCAGCCTTTTGTCTGGAACGTCCAAACGCTTTGTTGTAACTGAGCGTTTACTAATTCGTTCTTTTGGGTTGCTTCTGTAGGTGGGAGTATGGTTGGATCCTCTTGAATCTTCATCTTTTGAGGAAGAGGTTGGGTTGGATCCTCATCCGTTCTTGATTCCATGCAAGGGCTTGAACACATGATATTTTGCTTTTTTACCATGATTGGAGTGAACCTTTTGAATCGAAATTGCTTGAAACTATCTTGCTCAGCTGCTGGGTTATTCACTTCTATGAATTATTGCACTCTTGAGATGTACTTGTAGCAAAATAAAATTTATTGGGAAAAAGGTTGTGGGGAAGTAAGGCAAGTTGGTAGGAAATAAAGTAAGTTGTAGAGAAATAAAGTAAGTTGCGGGGAAATAAAGTAAGTTGCGGGGAAATAAAGTAAGTTGCGGGGAAATAAAGTAAGTTGCCGGGAAATAAAGTAAGTTGCCGGGAAATAAAGTAAGTTGCCGGGAAATAAAGTAAGTTGTGGGGATGTAAGGTAACTTTAGGTAAATAATGTAAGTTCTGGGAAAATAAAATAACTTGTAAGGAAAAAAAAAAATTCGACAACAATTAAGTTTTACAAACAAATTTGCAAACTTAGAACGAATTTCTGTCTGCTGAAGCAAATCATAATGTAAAATTAGTGTCAACCCAAGTAAGTCTCCAAAATTGAGGAATTTAAAGGTCAAATTGAGAATAGAAGATTAGGAGTTGCGATATTACAAGAAAAGCAAAAAAAATCATCAGTGTGTCATCATGGAAGGCTCAAACTTTTTAAAAACTTGTGTGTCCCTATATTTGTAAAACAGGTTTTCAAATTAGGTTTGCAGACACCGAATGTAACTAAAAAGAAAAGTAAAACGACTGGGATATTTCTCTAAGTTAAATAGTTTAAGTCAAAAGTGTACTTTTTTCTTTCCTGTTTTTTCTGTCAAACTGAGAGATCTATATGCACATGTAATGTCAATTTGTGTGTTTTTATGACTATTTTGCTATATTTAGACATGTTTTATAATGACTGGGGTTGTTGCAAACCAAACCTCTCGTAATCAAAATGCACTCTTACTTAAATAAAGTTACTTATAGTAAGATTGGCTATAAAACTGAGTTCTTTATTGCAATGTCAGCATTCTTTCTAATGATCACAAGAAGAGAAGTTATGGTAAGGTAAAAGAGTTCTTTTGCATAGTTTGCAATTGTAGAAGTCGGTGGAAGTGTTGGATGCTACGTAAGGGCAAGTCACGTTATATATCTATAGGCTTTTATCAAACATCAAATGAACGATTGCACTGCAAAATAGAATTAAACTCATCTATAAACCTAAAACCTAAATTTGCTTAATTGAAGGCTTCCTCCAGTTGTTTTTTAAATTACTTTGCAATACTTCTCGACGTACATTAACCATGCCACTGCTCTTAAATCCAACATTTTTCAAAAATCTGACCCTTGAAAACTGAGACATTTTTTGGCAAGCCTAGACTGCCAACGGCAACAGGTCTGTAATATGATACGGTAATCACTACCATTGCAATGGTTTTTAATGCTCTTGTGCTTTTCGATCTCAAACATCTGGAAGAACTGAGGGGTACTGATGGAAAAAAACAATCTTTCAATCTTTCTCACGCGAGGCTGCTAGCTTTAGGTTTGCCATCACCCCTCACATAGTACAACATCTTGCAAAATCAAGAAGCAAGTTCCTTCTACATAGTGCCCCTGAGCCAAAGACGAATAAAGTAAGGGGTGCCACTTGCGCTCACTTTCAGAAGAAAGCCTTTTTCCTCATGGAATTCAACCGACAAATGATAGACGCTGAAGGCTAATTGGCAGACCTAGTTGGGCAACCTATCGTGAATATGATTGAAGATTGGATTGTTTCCATCACTACTGAGGGGAATAAACCATAGAGGTCTACAGAGAGGCCTTGGTCGTCATTTTGTCTACGTTGTTTACTGCTGAAACTGGCCAAAAGATTTCCGAAGAATATCGTAAGATCCTTGCCCAAACAAGTAGAAGATCATATTACAAATGAAAGTGTGCAAGAAAAATCTTCAATGCCAAATCCTATAATTGTGTGATTTTTTTTAGGTTTGTTGCGGATTTTCTACCAGCGCTGCGAGGAATGGGATTCCCTGCAAAAAATAAATCATAAATGAAATAATTTAAACAATTAATGTTTATACGAAATCTTGTCCACCAACGAATTACTGTTGGCAAATCATTGAATAGTGGGTTGATCAGGAATAGTATTCAAAAATTTGTTCAATCCTGCCTTAAATGCTATTAGAGGATCAGCTCCTACATCTTCCCGACGAAGACTAATGGACAACAAATTGAACAATGAAGGAGCCCGATAAAGAAGAGAGGAGGACTTCATTGTTCGAAGTAACCTCGATTCCTTAGGATTTGGAGGTGCTCTCAGAGCGCACGTAAAACCTCTACGATCGCTACAACTGATCTCAAATCCTGGGTTAGGACAGAGCCCATGAACGCTCTAGAAAACATACAGTATCAGAAACCTTTCATACCTTTTCTGAGTACTGTACAGCCCTAACTTCTGGAGCCTCTCCCAATACGACAGCTTTCTCATTCGTGAGATGTTCCTAGTGAAACAAACATCTTTGGACCTGCTCGACCTTTTGCAAACCTGCCAAACTCATTGGAACCCAAATATGGGAAGCATATTCATGATGCGGTTGAGGAATCGACTTGAACAGAGTTAGCATCGTAATACTATCTCTGGACTTGAAAGTGCGATAAATTCAGTCGCATTTTTTGAAATGCCTTCCCCAATAGATCTATTGAGATGTCAAACTCAGGGTGGTGTGATGTTTTGCGGAGCCAAACGAAAACTAAACTCGCAACCTCAAACAACATGGTCGTAAAACGGCAGGCCGCATGTTATCGCACTTAATTCAAAAGCGAGAGGATACCAAAATCAAGTCGAATTAGCATTCGTCGAGTATATACTATCCCTATCTGCTGCGTTTCAAACACAGGAGTTGTCACAAGTATAAACTCGAGGCCGGTTTATCTGATTTGATTTTGGTGTGCTCTCGCTTTTGAATTAGGTGCGACAACATGCGGCCTGCCGTTGTACGACCGTGTTGTTTGAGGTTGCGAGTCCAGTTTTCGTTTGGCTCCGCAAAACATCACACCACCCTGAGTTTGACATCTCATATTATAATGCTTGGAAATTGAATTATCATCTTTATTGAACACCTTAGTATAATTTGGGAGAAGCAAAGCGTAGACTTGAGGCCACATGGCCAAAAAACTTAATGCTTTTAAAAAATTGCCTTCTACGAATACGTTTGTTTGGGCAAGTTTTAACTAGTCGCTGATGATAAACGGCACTCGCTCCCCACAATGAAATATCAAGACCGGCCTGCGCCTGCTGGGACCTCTGAGGGATAAACAAATAGGGTCAATGTTTGTTTTCTTGACTTGCCAAATTAAGAGTTTGGCAATAACAGTAGAGACGCTCTAGTGAGAGACGGGCGAGGTTTTGACTCAAGCGCCATGGAGAAAGTAAACGATTTTTTGAACAAAAAACATTTCCAAATAAACAGACTCTCCATGCTTTGGACGTAAAAAATTGGCAAATAGAATTTTCACTGAAACCTTTTCAAGTGACCTTGCCCAATGTTCAGAGTCTTATATTGCAAACTTTCAAAATGGTTTTGGAACAGAAAAATACAAGCATCAACCCTTTTTATGGCACATTAGGTTGGGCTCTAGAAAGACGCAAACGTTCTGCTTCAAAGTAAGATGTGGAGGCACTGGATTGAGCGAGGGCTTGTTGAGGGTTCCGTCTGTTTGGAAATGTTGAAAACGGCGCAGAAAAGGGGATCAGCCAATTACATGATGCGAATTAAATGACGTCATTAACGCCGGTCCCAACCTCGCCCTCGAATGTGATTGATTAATAATAACCAATACTTTTGGACAATGCATTGGCAATATGAGTTACCCAAAATAAACAACAATAAAAACAACTTTAATGTCAAGCAGAATTTCAGAGGTCTCCTGTGAATTCATAGCAGACACAAGCAGCCCTTACAACATCAAACGCTTAGAATTGTAGGTGTAAAGCAAAGAAATCGCAAATTTATTCTTGGTGCTCAATCACTACAATTTTCAATCTCTTCAATTTTAGCTTTTATGATATTGGTTTCAGTTTCAAAAGTTTCACTTTTTAAATAACACGAGTCCCTCAAAAGCTGATCATAAGTAGAGTGGTAAATAAAATGCAAACAAACAGTGAAAAATGTAAGAAATGTGTAAAAATACACAAAAATGTAAATAAAATGTCAAAAAATGCATAAAAGGGGAAGTATCCAAATTAAATGGGAAAAAACAATAAAATGCAAAACATGTTGGTATAAATGAGTCACACCAAGATTTTTGGTTTCTGGGTCAAGATCAGTTTAGCAACCCTACAGATTGAATTGGTTTGGTTCCGGATTGTCGGTAAAAAGGTCCCAAACAAAACGGTCACAAGTAGATAGGTCACAGACCCGCCCAGCTCCGGAGATAGCCAAGGGGGTAAACTCACGGACCCTGGAGTCTTTCTTGGTTGAAGATTGTCCCATGGAACCGTATTATTTACCAGTTGGAACACAATTATGCCAAAACAAAGGTCCCATAAGTTAACAGGAAGTCATTCCCAACATTTTTAGGACAATGGTTCCAACCCGCCCCGGATCCGGTGGAATATGGAGGACGGTGTTCCCTTACCCCTCTGGAGTCAAAATTACACCCTTCTTGCGAGATTTGCACATGGGCTTCTCAGGAATTCCGATTGGAACACAATAATATCTACAGAAAAAGACACACAGTGTTTTTACAGTGTGATCTTTTTGCCGTGACCGTTTTACCCTGTGACCTTTTTTCCTCGTGACCGTTTTACAGTGACCTATTTACTGCGCGCCTGATTCCGAACTGAAATCAAAATTTTGAGGCCGGCTCTGATCCAGATTGGTGCAAATCTGGATGAGATTGGATTGTATAAGACTCATAGGGTCTTATAGAAAGATTTCTAACATCACTACATTCGTTTTTCCTATTTTGCTACACTTCCGGGATGAATCGCGGTTGGTTCTGGTTCTGGCTCTGGATTGGTTGGTGTTTTTTGGTCCAAATCACGCTGAACCGACCTCCAAAATGATCCCATTCGATGCTGACCTTTTTGCCGTGACTGTTTTATTGTGACCTTTTTATTGTGACCTATTTACCGTGCGGCTTTTTTACCCCTCTAATCATAAGACATAAATTTGATCAGTTTTATAACACAAACTATCAACATCCAACGGTTGGCCACCCCTTTGGAGTTAAGGCCCAGCCAAGTTTGTTTAAGGGCCCCCAAATAAACAATCACAGAGCTTTGGGCCCACCAAAATTCAAACTAGATCCGCTGGTTGCCCACTGGTTGTTCCCAAAATATCTTTCCGCTTTTTCATTTGTCAAATTTGAAAGTAAGGAACTTCTTACATTCAAATTCATTTTTAAAAATTAGATTCATAACAATTTCTTAAGCATTCCTGTTTTAAACAACTAACTTATTGTCTTAAATGATCTTCAAGTAATCTCCTTCTTCATGTTACTACGAACCTGGGCCAAAGGTTTGATTGATGAATCGTAAATGGACGTTTCGATACCCAGCAACATTTTTGGAATCGAAACGCCATGGTAAACGCTAGGGCCTTACTCCCTCCCTTTTTCGATTTGTCCGCTTTGTTGTTACTCCTCTTGGCGGGGGTTTGCGGAAACTTCTCACCGTACAACGTTGGTAAGGACTATTGTACTCGAAAGGAAAATACCCTGTTTTGAACTGTCTCTGATTAAGACCCTAATAAGCTGAGAAACACCTTCGAATACAATTGTTTGCTTGTCACAAAGTAAGCAACTATAATACAAAATGTTTTGTTGATTAAATTAACCTGCACCAATTTAAAACACATTCCACGTACTCATTAATTAATGTGCGTTTTGCTCGTTGACAATAGTAACGCAAAGATGGTGTTCAAATTGAATCTGGAAGGATTTGATTCAAAATCTTGAAAGGCCAAGTGGAAGGAATTTCATCTGAAGCATTTAGCTAAACGAATTTAATTCATTGCTGTCCAAAAGCTTAATCAATTGGCCGGGACCTTCATTTGTAGTACTGGCAATTATTTTCGTTGGAACTAACTATGGAACTTCAACCGGTCAAAGCTCCAATATGTAAAAAAGAGTGTCTCTAAAAATGTGGAATAATGAGATGCATTTTTGGAACTATTATGGCACTTGCAGAACACAAGAAAAGCATTGCATATTGAGCTAGAAATATATTCCGTAAGAAAGTGCAATCGATTAGGAGCGTGAACTTGGTCCCCACTATTATTCAAACATTTATTGCTGAATTTGAATTGACGAGCTTTGTGGGATAAGAGCGAGAACTTGTTTCAAAATTGTTGTCCCAAGTGGCTCACAACAATCTCGAATAAATCTGTTAATTTACGTTCTGTCAGATGATCAGCGACCTCCGCTCACATTTCTGGTCGAACTTGAGTATTCGTCCGTATCCGCTCGCTCCCTTTCCTTTCCTTTCTTTTTCTGTCTCTCCCCTTTTTGTAAAAGACGATGCAGAAAGGTTGACATTTGGGTCTTCTACCATCCCTGCAATTCTAGAAATAATATTTTTGGCATGACAATGGTTTTTTCAAATTTCAATATCTGATAACTTTCGTTTTTTGCGTTGGAGGGCAAAAAGACTCTATAATTCTTTGCAAATCAGTACCTTAGGCAGGATAATATAACACGACCAACCAAGCTATACTCAGGATTGCCTCATTCAGAGATAGCTAAAGACACTTTCAAATAGGTTTTCGACAAAATTGACGCTGCACAATTTTGTTGTTAATTTCAAATGCGCTGTCTTGGGAGCAGAACTCGACTCGATCACCATCTAATTGCAAATAATACAGGAATTAAACCTTCTATCAGGACGAGACTTATATTTCAGGTCAGGAGAGCTAAAAATGTACCAAGTGATTCATAAGAAACGGAACCAGAAACTAGAGTTCCCTAGAACTCTAGAGCAAAGCATGTCCGCAACTCGGAAATGGTTGATCTCACAAAAAATATGTGAAGGTCAAAAAGAAGTGGTAGATAACAGTTCTTAAAATACATATTGTTTTATTTCCTTTAAGTTGGCTCATTTTCTGTTTGGGTTTTAGCCAAATTTCAGGGGGGACGAAAAAATTGGAGTCACAAAGGCTCTATTTCCAGCATGAAACTTTGCAGGAAAAATCGTCGTCGCTTAAATATTGAACTTGGGTGAACTTGCTTTTTCTGACTCTTCAAGTCAAATTTTGGCCAATCATATCTAATGAAAGTGAGCTTCATATATGGTTTCAATCACGAGTTATAGACGATATAGTTAGGTGTTCCGTTTCTTTTGAAACACTCGGTATTAAAATTTGTCCTCCTGAGCCGCAAAATAAACGAAGTTGAACCAAATCGACAGCAAGTGGACCCTCCCTCATCTGTTCTGGGTGCACGGTAAATAGGTCACAAGGTAAAAAGGTCACGGAAAATATGTCACAATAAAAAGTTCACAAGGAAAAAAGGTCACGGTAAAAAGGTCACAGACCCACGTTGCTCCTGAGGTAGCCGAGGGGATGAGCCTGCGAACCCTGGTTTCTACCTTGGTTTCTATACACAATTATGCCAAGCCGGAGGTCCCGTAAGTCAACAGGAAGTCATACCCAACATTTTTTAGAACAATTGTCCCAACCTGCCCCGGACCCGGCGGACCATGGAGGAGGGTGTTCTCTCACCCCTATGGAATAAAAATTACACCCTTCTTTCGAGATCTGCCCATGGGCTTCTGAGTACGAGGGGCGTACCAAAAACAATGCAAATGGTGTAATAACTTGAGAATATTAAGATTTATCTAACCAATCATTAAAAGCTATTTATGATCACGATTAAAATCTCGAGATTTAACCAATTTCAAAGGGTGCACTTGTTCCCTAAAGCAGGTAGCAAGGGAATCTTTAGGGTATTTTTTGCTGACCCCTACGGGAGTTTTCTGGAGGCCCTCCAGGTCCTGGATGTAAGTTTTTTCCAGTTGTTTTTCCTCAATGGGAATAACCAAAGGTTGAAAAATACCATATCCGCATTACATGATGATCAGTTCAATATTTGGCACCTTTTGTGTATCAAGAAGACCTTGGTCTTCGTTTTTTTAGCGCGAAAAAGTGACACCTTCTTCCAACGATCTTGTGAGGCACAAATAAGGCTCCAGGATCTTTTAGACTATACCACAGGAAAGAGCAACCTTTGATGGAATCGTCAAAATGGTCACTTACCTTTTTGACTTAACAAGTTTAAACACAGGCTCAACATTGTTAACCCATGACGAACATATCTTTAAATATTAACTTCATAACTTTTTGCGCCCACATCTTTCTTATCTTTTGGTCAAAGTCGGCAAACTTGACTAAAATGGAAGGCCTTGACTCCGTACATACACTTCATTGTGCTTTTTCACTTTTTATGATCTTATTGGCTTTGTACAAAGCAATGGCGAGGTCGTGCATGGAGACCATTTGGCAAAATTTCAGGGGGCGGTCGCCCAATCTACTTTTTTGACGGCGCCAAATAGGGTCAAAAACAGGGTTGTCAAAAATGTTTAAGAAACAAATTTTGTAGCCAAAACTCTGCGTTTTTGCATTGCATTTTGCATTTTTAGATTTTTTTTTTTTAATTGGTTGAGTGGATCAAAATTACAAGGTCGTTTGCATTCTTTTTGGTATACCCCTCGTTATTCCGGGTGGAACACAATCGTATCCATTAAAAAGTGATTTTTCAATGGATACATTTTTACCGTAACCGTTTTACCCTGTGACCTTTTTACTGTGACCTTTTTTCTTCGTGACCGTTTATTGTGACCTAATTGCTTGTGACTGTTTTAGTTGTGACCTTTTTACCTACAATCCTCTTCTGGACCCACCGTAGGTATGAGTCTATAAACATTATTATCATTGAAGATTAAACGATTACTTTACGTCGCTCCACAGCACTTGCACTTGGTTGGATCAAGCGCCTTAACCATTTATTTGAAATCAATTAGATGCACGTCATCAAATAGCTTATTTATTTAGCTAAGTGTTTAATACTTAATTTAAGTATATGTCTCGTCCTGATTGGAGGTTCAATTCCTGTAGTATTTGTAATTGAATGGTGATCAGGTCGTGTCCGCCTCCCAAGACAGCGCAATTGAAGTCTTTTGTTAACAAGAAAATTGTGCAGTGTCAACTTTGTCTAAGGGCCATCATAAAGTGTCTTTACTACTGATGCGACCAAATAATGTTTTTCGGCCAAGTGTTGCCACATTTGCCCTTGTTTAGCCTTAAGGTCAAAATCTTCAACGCAAGCTGACTACCAGAAAATAAAGGGTCACAAACTCTGGGTCAAAATCGGCGACACTTTTTATTTGGTCACATCACTAGTCTATACTACGGGTACCTGTATTAGTCCAGCCTAATATGCTAGCAAGACTCGGACAATTTCCTTCCTGTAGAAGCAAATTCCGTGGTGTGATCAGAAAATACGAAAGTTAGTAAATACTTATTCATTTTTCTTGGTTGTTTTATAACAAACTAATAAAGCATCCTAAAAATTGAAATCTCCCTTCAAGGACAACGTAAGACTTGGAACCCTCTCCTCAGGCGTTCAGCTATGAATTTTCCATTAATCGAATTCCTTTCAAGTAAATGCCTGCAATGTAATAATCATCTGTTTAACAGAAAGAAACAAAGCGTTGTTATTCATAGAAAAGATCGCTGTATTGTTGGTTAGTTAATAGCACAGCATTTCAAAGGCGCTTTGCTTAATCGTGTTACAATTTGACATCACTCGTTTCATCATACTGCCGCATTGGTCATCACTTGTGGTGGGTGATCTGGTGTTTGTTAAAGGCAAGCAGATTTTAGGATTTTTTCCTAGGTCATTGACTTCATCAACTTGAAGAGTCTCCTCAATTTTTCGTTTCGATAGAACTTAGTTGAGTGATCCAGAAGACGAGAAAACACGTCAAGAGTCATTTCTTCATCGTGACGTCACTCCCCCCTCTCCCTTCCCTTTCCATAGGAACTTCTCTCCTTCACCATGTCTCTTTGCCCTCCCCCCTCTCCGCCCCCCTTCCCAACTCCTTGGGGCTATCCAGTTCTCTTTTTTTTTTCTCTCTCTCTCTCTCCCCTACAACATGCATCCAGCTATCCCCAGACCCCTACCTCTCGCCTTGGCTTGCTACTCATCCATCCCCTTCCACTTTTGAGGCATTCTCTTTTCTTCCCTCAATCGACCAGTTTCGTTCATGGTGTGAGTCTAGTTCGCCTTAATTCCTCTACAAAGACGAGAGAAAAGGAAAGATGCAAGCAAAGCAGGGAGGATATGACGGGACTATGGCGGCGTCACAAGTTGTCGTCGACGTCGTCGTTGTTGTTGTTGTTGTTTTTGTTGTTGCCGTTGTTGTCGTTAGTATTGCTCTTTCAGCCATTCAACTCTCCAAGATGGCAACGTGAAAGCGCTGCCCCCCCCCCCCTCCAAACCTTGCTAACTCACCAACTCTCATACCCAAACCCTCCCAACCACCAGGTCTTCTTGGATGGACGATCCTATCAAGCGAACTGAGGATAGACTGACGGACCCATTGAAGTTGGATACAGGGAATTTTGCCTGGGTACTCCACGTCTCCGTTGTGGAGTTCGACAGAGAACTCTAGCTAGCCTAGCGTTGTTGTACACACGTACAGGGGCAGTTGCATCGAAGAGCAAGAAAGAAGTTTTTTCTACATAGCGCCACGGGTTTCCTACTCAGCTTTGCACTCTTGTGTATCTGGTGGCATGTTGCAGGATTGCAGCTCCTCATCCAGAGGCAGAAGTGCAACTCCTCGGGTGCTGCGCCAGTCCTCGGCTTAGTCAGAGTGATCTCCTCCGTTCGTCTTTGACTACTGATATGGGTGCCACGGCAAATGATTAATGATATTTCTTTTCCCCGGCGAAGGGAATGAAGAGGAACTCTGTCGTTCGTTCGTTCGTTCGTTTTCGTTCTTTGGTGCTCTGCTAACCAAGTTGGCCACCTCACTGCCAAAGCTAGAAGAGCAACTCCCTTCTGTAGAAAACCGACAAGCTTTACGTTCACAGAGACATGGAGAGAAAGAGAGAGGAAAAGGGCCAAGCAAGCAAGCTGTTGGATGGAGTTGTTTTCTGTTTTCAGAAACATCCACCCCACTACACATTCTCCGACAGTTTTTCATGAAACTGCTCTGCCAGAGTAATGGCTAAAGCTATCCACATTACCAAGTTCGAAAAATCTATTCCATATCGAGAAATGTTGGCAAACTTATCGCAAGAAGGAATTGTTCACAAGGTTACAAAACGTAAAAAGTACAACAAGGGTTCACAAATATATCAAGTATTTCAAAATTATGTTTACTCCATTTTCCTCCATCTTACAAAATCGTAATTATTATTAGGGCACTATAACTTTTCAGCAAACTAAATTTCAACAGGAAAGATACTTGAAACGTAGAGAAGCCAGAGTTGTAAAGTAACAACCTCACATAGTTTTAAACTCATACTCAACTCATATTTCATATTGGCAAAGAGATTTAGGGAAAAATGCACGTTGTTATACTTTTAAGTTATATCGACTAATGAGCAGGATGCCTATCTAAGTTTAAGCGCTAAAACTCTATTCATTATTTTAGATGAGTGAGTTTGTTTGCCCCTTGGAAGGATTAAAGAAGAGGGATTCCAATTTCCACTAAATTTGAACGAGGAAGGCTGATTTCAATGATTTTATTGCTTGCTCCATGATTTCACGGTCAACCATAGAAACCACCACTGAACATACCATCGATCATTACATTATGACCGTGACTAATTGCTTTTCTCGACTGAAAGGGCAATAACATTTAGGGCAATAAAACTTGTCCAGTTTAGATTAGGTTATTGTCCTTTGCGGACACAAGATCTAGATGAGGAAAATTGAAAGAAGTTTCCTTATTTAGAGCGAGGTTTAAAAATAAAACTCATTCTCTTACCACATAAAGCAAATAGACAAGAGGTCTGATTAATAATGTTGTGCATTTATCTTGCGAAAGTATTTTGGAAAATATGAATGTACACCTGAACCAAATTTTGCTCTTTGACTAGGTCGTCAAAAAAAAAAAATAATACCTTTTTGCTTAAAAGTTGATTAGATTTATAAAAAATTGGACCTCTCTCATAAAGTGTGTTATGGTGACGGAGGGCTTAGACATTCTTGGTGAGGGAACAGCCAAAAAATTTGAAGACCCTTTCAATTTTTCATTTAAAGCTGTGCCCAATGTGGTATTTTTCAGACAAAACCAGTGGTGCTTTTTTCATTCTGGGACTGTTCCTTTGGACACTTAAAGAAAACCCATTCAGCAATTGGTTACCAATTCCATGGCTGTTCATGATTGATCGATTATGAGTAGATGAGGCAAATCCCTAGCAATCCGAATTTGACTCGATATGAATTTTGAGGTAACACCCTGGCCTCATCTTATTTGCAAAAATATACTCAGCAATACCTTGAATACAGAAAAAATGATTTCTTTAAAAAAATGCACGACTTAATGTTTTGCTGATGGAATTACAAATATGTACCTCGTGGCACGAACTGAGGCACAAGGTCGTCCTTACAGATCTCAGCCAAAGTGTCTAGGATCAGCTAAAGCACTGTGATTACAAGAATACGCAAACCACAACGATAAGTTTTACTTAGTATTGGTGTATCTAGAGAGTTCGAGCAAAAGAGGGAAGCCCATGACAGAAACATTCTATTTCATTGCATTTTCAACAAAATTTTGACACCTGCAAATTTTGTGCACGTTGTGGAAATGAGCAAGCGTACTCTTTCATTTTCTTTTTTTTACACTTTCACTTGTGATTTCTTTTTTCTTCTCAATCTTGTGACGCCACTGGTCTTAAGTGGGATCAATCGATCTCATGCCTGTACTCTTGTGATCATAATGCGCTAGAGTCAAACCGATTATTTGACCACTCAATTTTCTTGTCTGTTCGAACGATTAGTTAAAACGGAATGAAAGTGGTAAAGAAGAAGACCTCCTTCAATCTACTCTAGTCAATCATCAAGATGGACAGAGACCACAAAATGGTCCGATCAGAGATAAGCAAGACTTGAAGGGGTGACTTGATGTTGAAGTCGAGATACAGTATGTTTCATTGAGAGACTTCAAGTTTGAAATATTATCGTAGAATCGTCAACGTCAAGTAAGTGATCATTAGTGCCCAAATTTTTTGCTTTTCAGCAAAGAATACATAAGTTTCAAAGAAAAAGCCCGTTTCAAGATCGCTATTGTCTTCAACCATCAGCCGTTAATATTTAGATTACTAGATTTCTTACGACCAACTTTTGCTTGGTAAAACAGTAAAATGAACGGTCTCCTGGGAATTGATCACAAACCCGTTTATTGTACTGCCTTGCCAACCAAGCTGTCGGTCCAAAGATACCCACTATGTTTGCATCAGCTGATCCTACACATTTTTCATTTTCACTTTCCTACATATTTCTTCATTTTTGATGAAACTCGTAAGCAATTGCAATTAATATAAATAAAGTTTTTACGAAATTCTTCTCTGCATTTTCTAAAAATCTTACTTGGGAAAATTCCTCTTTTGCTTTTTGTTATTCATGAAAGATTTACTTCTAACCTGATAAGAGATGTTTTACATTTTCCAAGCAAAAGAACGAGTCCAAAATATCGACAAGAAAAACAGACCAAAATGATTTCTTAGAAAAGCGACAACTTGAGAAACAAAATGGAAGTTAAAAACCCCCTTTTCCTTATTTTTGTGCTCATTTCACACGAAACTACCCTTTTTAGACATTACAACTTCATTTTCTTTTTTTCATTTTTCCCCTCTGTAGTTCAAGGGTCGGCAACTGCTTTCGGATCAAAGCCAGAAAATCTGACTTTGTGTAGTCTGGGACCCATCAAAGAGATATTAGAAGGTTCATGGGCCTAAAATTTAACAATCTAAGAGCTATAGGCCCACGAGTATGTACTGCGAATGCCTCTTGGGCCCACAATTTTGGATTCCCCCATTACTCCTGGGCCCACCCAAAACCACCCTTGGGCAACAGGTTGCCGACCTCTGCTCTAACACGGATGTCTCAAAATACTAGATTGCGATCGAAGTTTTGTTATGACTAGCCTTGGTCACCCATGGTTATGATCAGGGTTATTTAACAAATGTTTAAATCAGTAAATGGTCTTCTTTGCTTGGTTCTTGTTCATCATATTTAGTTAATTTAACTAACCAAAACCCACCAATGAATAAAAACTCCACTGAAAACTTGCTCTAAAGATATCTTAAAGGATATTTGTGCTTTCTCGTCCCTTAATCAAATGAACTTTTTTTCTTCCCTGAAGCTCAAATTTGATCACCCTCAAGAAAAGGAGGAAGCTGCCTTCCAACTGTTACCAAAACAACCCAAAATGGTCCTTGATGGCTGCTGATAGGATTAAGCTAAATTGGCAACGTGCATCAGTGGCTGTGACTAAGGATAGTCATAAAAAAGCTGCGTAATTTATCCATACCTCCAGGGGTCCTTGGCTCTAGCTACACGAAATGATCAAAAGTGATTCACACCGTTTCAAGAAGCATTGAATTTGACTGAATTTCAAATTCAATGCTTTTTGATTCTTCCGAGCTGTCACAAAAGTAACAACCTGGAGATTTCTATTGAAATATATGCAATGATAATCCACATTTGTTTGATCTGTCAAAGGATTTTGTGCTGAATGAAACTGTATTTGACTTGTACGCTCAATTGTTCACTAGGCATAAGTAAGTGTACCTAACAGTTATTTTCATTGGTAACGGGGAAAGGCACATTTGCAATTAAAGTAAGTTCTGTCGATTGCTTAATGAATAATAGCGGTTTCTTTCATCAATTGATGTTTTTTTCTGACCATTGAGAGTCTAAAGTAGCCGACTTCAACCGACCCAAAGCCCAGCCAGCTAAAGCAAAGTCAATGTAGGTCAGCTCGGGTCAAGGAACACGGTGAAGGAGAGCCAGCTGCGTCAACCCTCTAGAATATCTAGTCCGCAGAAAACCGACCATTTTTTCATCGGTCAAAACATAAAAAAGTGTCAAGTTTTGGCATGATTTTTTTGAGCATTCTGTGGTTGGGAATCCGTGTCAAAAAGGGTGGAGAGGAAAATCGAATTAAGATTGGGACGGGAAACTACATTGACCTCTTCGTCAAATTTCTTTCATACTTAACATTTTGGTGTTTTTTTTTGAGCCAGAAAGGTGAGCTTTGTGAATAATTCCAGCCAGCGGCGGCAGCAACAGCAATAACAACAACAAAAACAACAACCGCCTCAGTTTTGAGTCAGAGTAAGCAATTTAAAGCTGTCATCAGTCAGACATCAAAAGCAATACAGAGGCTAACAATCGAACATCTACGAATCTAAGCGATAAATTCATTCTTCAATGATCTTTACGAAAAGTCTTTTCCAAATGTTATTTCTTGATTTGAACTCCATTCTCTCCAATTAAACTAGAAGAAAATATCTCCTTAAAATAAGACATTCTTTCTGAGATTGGACCAAATGAAACGTGTGAAACATTTTTGAATCACACACTTTCACTCTGCGATTCAAAATAATTCTTGCATACTTCGCATTTTTTGTTGTTTTTTAAGAGAAAGCTCTTTTCTTTTGACAAACCCTGTTTTTATATGTGAGAAAACAATTGAACTAAACGTGACTCAACACTTTTGACATTAGTTTCATGTATTTTTTCAAACTTCAAGGAATGTCAATAAGAAACTGTCAACGACACAGATTTTCAGCAATTCACCCTGCAAAAAAACATAGTTGTCAGCTGGTGGAGCGAGTATTAAAGCAACCCTTTCTCAAAAAGGTCAGTATTTTTCCTTCATGAATTTATTTCTTTGTAGTGGTATTATGTCATCAAAATCGCATATTTTGGAGAAATTTTAGTGTTATGAAGATGTATAACCTTTTCCCAAGGAGTCGCATTACAAATAATCATCTGGCATCTATGTTTCAATTTGACCACAAGAGGCGCTGAACATGGCGTATAAGCTGACATTTTTTGCAAGGTTCATTAGTGCCAAGCGACAAAAAAGTTTTATAGAATATACATAACTGGTGTCAGAAAATATTATTCACTTTTCGGAAGTGTAATTTAGAATGAATCAACCTTCAAAATAATATTTTTTAGAAAATCAGCATCACGTATCAAAGAGAACACAAACTTACGTCTCCTGTTGGCTTTTGGTTTGGTAATTTTGGTTGTTTTTGTCTAACGTATTACTGATGGAGTTCAATCTGATTTTCAATCTGTGCAATATTTTTTACGCACCCTACTTCGCTGTGACTACCAATTCATGTAAAACTGTACATTTGCCACTTCTGTGTAAAGTGCGTTCGTTCATAGAGAATATCCAAGAAGTGACCCTGTTTTTGAAGACTTCAGACTAGGGGGGCCATAAAGATCAAGCAAAGTTTTTTTCACCCTATTTTGCAATGGACCAATGTCATTGATTGCAGCCCTAAAAGATTGAGCACATTGAATCCCAGCACCACAGCGTATACTTTTCTTTTTTTGCAAAAAATTATCTTTCATTTTGGCTTCTGAATTTCTTGATTGAAATACGATCATCTGTGAATTTTCATCGATAGAATTAACAATACATCTCGAATCATTGCGTATTTCTATTTAAAATCCAAGCTAACCGATGTAAAATTTGAATCTTTATTTATATGTCTCGTTTCACAATGACGGAGCATATTTTATAATATCCAGAATCGAGAACAGGCTTTCTTGGCTGAAGTTTTGATCGGTTAGAGAAAAGATTTCAATACACTTTTATTTGGATTAGGATTGCATCACACGATGAGATAAAAATCTGAGGAATCCCAAATCAACAGAAAAGTACTCATTTAAATTACTTAATCAGCTTTAAATAGAAAATCGAAAAACGAGTTTTGTCTTTTAAGAAAACGGCACATAATGCAATTCGGAAAGATAAGCAGACACAAAGTAAGTACGCTCACTGCATGTAGGATTGTTAGGCCAGAACCAAAATATGCATGCGTGTACAAGGGGAGTCCGTCCATTGCATGTACCCGAATGGCCGACAGTATGGAGGTACACACGTACGTACGTACATACGTACGGATACGTAGTCAGGAGATGAGGGAACCGATCAACGAACCAACGAACGATTTACTATCGAAGCGTTGTTAAAGGCAGGGGAGATGAAGAACAGGAG
>CM021321.1:5595690-5648005 GCA_010645155.1 Tigriopus japonicus
ACTTTAGGCAGAGTAGGCAGAAGAGTAAGTAGGTGGTGTGCTTGCTCAAGTCGTCCAAGCCATTGGTGTGAGTGGTGACGGCGGTGTTGGCGATATGCGATTGCCATATGCGTTCTCAGTCAATCTCAGCTCTGATTGGAGCAAGCAAGTCACGTGATAAGATGAAAGGTGGAGTTAAAGAAAAGTGAGGCGTTAAGTTTGAGCTAACGATAAATTTTACTACATCTGAAATACAAATACGTTAATAGTGCTTGCCACCGAAAATGTCCAGTTTTCTAATGAACAGTGGGTCATACGTGGATCCCAAGTTCTTAACAGGTGAAGATTATTCACAAGCTGGTTATGTGCATCATCATCACAGCACCAGTGATTATTACGGGCATCAAGCCGCAGCCGCTGCAGCTGTGGCCGGAGTGCAATATCCCAATTACCCCGGAGTGAATAGTCAACATGCAGCGGCAGCTGCTTACTCCCGAGAGGCCGCAGCCATGGGCTACGGGGGTTATTACCAACAATGCGGCATGTCCCCTCATCAGCAAGCCATGCATATGGCAGCTGGTCATCTCTCTAGTTCCAGCTCCCTGGTCTCAAATTCCGGTTTAGCATCGGGAGGCTCAGCAGGGGGTGGGGGCATGACCCGATCACCAGTCGCGTCGCCACAACCACCGGGCTCTACGGGTTCTTCAAATAACCATCCACAGCTGCTTGGATCTTACCAATCTCCGCAACACAACTCAACACCACAACCTCAGTTAACGCCCATCGGACACGATGGGGGTATGTCATCAGATTGCTCAGATGATGATTGTGGGGGGGATGGTGGAGGAAACGGCCAAATACCTGTAGTCTATCCTTGGATGAAGAAGATCCATGTGGCTGGAGCAGGTAGGAAATTGTTCATTCGCGCATTGGTAGACTTCAAGGAACACTGATATGGATATATTCAAAGTTCGTCAAAACTGTCACCTGCCGTCCCATTTTCAAGGCTCACTCGTAAACTTTCATTTAAGTGGAAGATGCTAACACATAAATCAATAGTTCAATGAACGCGCTTGGTATCATGATCATATTGTTGAATAGTGATTAAAACACACTTCTTCGGTTGTCGGAAAAATGGCTTGAAGGTGTACTACTTGGAGAAACCTAAAATCAAGGAAAAACTGAAAATCATATTTATGAGAAATCCCGACTTGTCACCAACATTTAAGTTTGCTAATTTTAGCCCAGTAGTGGAATTTTTCCTCATAATAAAACAGACGACGAGTTTTCCGTTTTAAAAACAATTTGATGGTTCCAGAAAACTTACTGATTTGGATCAACGGCACAACGAAACAACGAAAACTTACAGTACAGGGCGGAAGGTAGTTTTGTAAAGCAAGAGTATGATGAACATTTGGCGTTTCAATGAAACAAAATCAGGCAAATCAGATTAAAGCAAATGTCACAGAAAATTATTATCTTTGCTTCTTGAAATCACCGTAAACCTGAGAAAGAAGCAACTTGAAAATTGTGAGATTGTGGGAAAGGCGGCAATAACAGACAACGCTCAAAGGGATCGCGGTATTCTCAAACAATCGGTCTCGATACCCAAGGGACTACTGAATTCATATTTCTAATTGATTACGTCTCCCGAGAAATTGATCAATCTCGGCGCCGACCGATTAGAATGATTATATTGCTGTGATCTCACGAGTTCTAGTCGAAAAGTATTTTCAACATATGAAGACGCTTTTGCCGGCGAAGTTCTCCTTTAAGTAGTGTTTTGCTCATGGTTCAACTCGATTTGCTCAAAAACACATAGGCACTGTCTAGCTTTCAAATTAATCTTTATCATATTTCAAGCAAATTTTAGATTTCATTTAGGTAGCATTTAATATCAGCTGGAGGAAAACTACTACGAGGCTTTTAATGAATGGGAATTACAACATTCCCATCGCAGCAAGCGTACATAGACAAATGACATTGCAAATAACCACCGAAAAACATATTATCACATTAGATCTCATGATGAAAATGAAATGAAAAATCATCCGCATTTAGTACTAATATCATGTATTTCTTTGAAGAAGAACATATGTTTACG
Source organism: Tigriopus japonicus (assembly GCA_010645155.1). Classification (NCBI taxonomy): domain Eukaryota; kingdom Metazoa; phylum Arthropoda; class Copepoda; order Harpacticoida; family Harpacticidae; genus Tigriopus; species Tigriopus japonicus. Next base: position 5,597,774 of record CM021321.1, read on the forward strand.
TGTTTGCAAACAGTTTATTGGGAATTTGACACTCTACGTCCCGAGAAACACAAAATTCAATCCCATCCCTAAAATCGAAATGGGTCTCATTTTTAGTTGGCCATATACAACAAACTTTATGGGTACGAAAATTGATCTCTGAGCTCTTAGGAGCAAAATTCATTTTGTGTTTGGTAAGTCATGCCTTCGCTTGGATGCCAAAGCGGCATTTTGGCTAGACCATGGCATGCACTAACAAAATTACCTGAGTCACCGTCATGAACAATTACTCTGAATCGAATGAAGAGGTTACCACAAAGACTAAAATAAATGACGATTCCAAACCTCATTTAACAATGGAGATAGGTATGCACATAGTTTTGACAGGCATGACCTTTTGTGAAAGTTTCATCAAAATATACGTTGCTTCTAGGTATTGAATCTTAAATACGAAACGATCGAAAAAGTTGACTTTTTGTAATATTTATGAGTAATAAGTTCTTGGTGACTTGGTCTTCTGCCTTTTCTATGCTTAAGTCTGCTTTCACTGACATAAATGATTTTATAATTTGAACTGATAAATTTTCAAATGTTTGATTTTTAGTTTCAATGGGAAGAAAGGTTGAAACAATGAAGTCTTCAATTAAATAAATTAAGATGCCTCTTCCACTTGTTTCATTAACAGGATATTTTTTGCTTCTAATGAAATTTGACCAATCATGAGGAACCCGATTTTTCTGATTTTTCTTAATTAAAAAAGACCGATCAAGGTTCCTTGCAGATGGTTGAGTATGGAAAATAATCTTTGCTTTGTGTAAAATTGTAAATTGGAACATGAACCTCGTCAATAGGACATGTATAAGGTTGCTTCAAGTGAGCGTTTTAAATCATTCCGCGGGCGGCAAAACAGGGCCGTTGGCTGTGCTGAGCTGCTCAGCCCATTTTGGCGAATCCAAGTTTTTCCCATTTTAACGTGCATTTGATGATTCTAGGTCCCTGGAAACGATCTTAATTTTACGTTTTGATCCCTCTGCTTTCACTTGGTTGAAAATATGCCCAATTTGTTTGCTTGAAAATGATACAGAAAAGATTAGATCTTAACAGAAAGAAGCGTTAAAAAATATTGCATTTCTCTATATGTTAAGTATTTTGAAATATTGAAATGATTCTTTGGAACCCACTGAATAAATCCGCATCTTAATATTAGTGTTTGGATCAATGTTAAGTCCTATTTTTGCAATAGCACAAGGCCTGCTTACTTGCTTTTAAATCAATCACCCTAATATTATTTTTTGCATATTTTTGACCCAATTCCAGCCAAGGTATCCTTAAGTGAAATACCGATCGTTTCCAAGGACCTAGAATCATCAAATGCTCGTCAAAATGGGAAAAACTTGGATTCGCCAAAATGGGCTGAGCAACTCAGCACAGCCAACGGCCTTGTTTTGCCGCCCGCGGAATGATTTAAAACGCTCACTTGGAGCAACCTTGTGCATGTCTAATTGTGAAGTCGTCTTTGGTTGGGAGTATGATATTGAGACGTCAATTTAGCTAGTGTAACAAAGTTTGGCCATGTTTTTGAGTCACACAAACTTGCACCATTTACAAGAAAGAACGCCGTAATACTCATTGCCATCATGTTTGTTCGGCTGATCGGCTATGCTTGACGGAGGTCGGGGAGGAGAATCGAACCTGGGACCCTTTGCGCTATGGGAATCTGCGTTAACTACGAAACCACGTCTCCTCCTTTAGCTTTAGTTTCTCTAAATTTAGCTCTATTCAGAAGTTATGGAATTGCAAGCTGTATGAATTAAACATTTCACTATTACTTAATTCAATATGGATTATGTGCACATTTCCAAACTAATTTAATCTATTTTGGGTCTGTTAACCTCACAAAAGTTGTGCTTCTATCTATCAGTGGGATTTCAATCAACAGTAAATGATTTCGCTCTTCCCTCAAAACTGAGCTCCATTAGATATTTAGGGAGAAGAAGAAAAATGTTTTCTAGGCCTGAGCAGCAATTTTAGATGTTTTGTGATGTACGTCACCTCGGGTCAGCTAAAGTATAGTTGGCTCCGTCGGCCCTCTAGAACAGGGGTTGGCAACCACTTTTGGGTCAAGGCTCACGAATTTGTTTACATGTTGTCAGGGGCCAACAAACAGACGTTGGTAGGTTAAGGGCCCACAAATTAACAATCAAAGAGTACTTTAGATGTCTCGCGGGTCCGCTATTTTGGGCTTTCCCCATCGCTCCTGGGCCCACCAAAGACCACCCTTGGGCCCACATGTGGGCCACAGCCCAATGGTTGCCTACTCCTGCTCTAAATTTCTGCTCTGGAGGAACTCGACCATTTTCCTTGGTATAGATATTTTATGTTATGTATATTTTATTAAGTGCGATGTCAGTGGTTGAGAAATAGTGTTGGTTATGCATATAACTTTATGAACAAGATTAACAATAAGAACAAAATAACAACCATTCCTGAAATATAAAAATCAATCAATCAGTCAAAAAGATAGAGAAATCAATATTAACAGAAATAGAAAATGAGCTAATTAAGTCGACGTAAACAATATTTGGCATTGGACTACATCACAGTTAACCAGGACCTTATTTTGAACCCTGTTTTTTAGTCTCAAAGGTTCAAATAGAGTTTGCGAAAAATCTGTGCTTACAATTAGTGTGCAAAATCTGCCATAATTTAGCCATTATTCTGGGCTGAAATGTTTGGAGTATTGGATATTAGGTTTCTTTGAAACCTGGATTCCGCCTAAAACGTGGTTTATTTGCTAGTTTTAATCACTTTTTTGATTAAGATGAGTGAATATTTTTAGCTTTCACGTTGCTGCGCCAATGCTTCTTCTAACGTATTCCAATATGGTCAAGCATGGCGCTTTGTAACATATTTGTGGTATAATTGTCTTTCGTAACATATTTTTCCAATTAAATGTTTTCAACATGAATTTGCAATAATGGTAAAATGCAAATACATTTTGCCAGAAAAAGTCCATTCGGGGAAGTAGTTGTCATTTTGCCAAAAATGTACTCTTATCTGGCCACCATCTCAGAGTAAAACTGATAAAAGGTCCAGTCAAAAATACACCTCTTTAAAAAGACAATTTTTGAGCTTATCTGCATTTTTTCCAAATATAAGTTAATTTTCTTTTATATTTCAAATTTTTGGGGCCGAAAACTGAGTTTCCTTCCTTAAAGTCTCTGCCCTTAAATCACGGCTCCATTGCTTGGCTCTTATGGACATAAGCATTTCACACCTTAAAGAAATTATCTTTAAAAGCAACATATTTTTCAAGAACAGCAATGTTACTGGGTAAAGAAAAACGAGCAGCTTTAAGAGGAAAATCAATTTTATTGACAATATTGTCTATGCGAGCACTTAATACAGATAATTCGAAGTCGAATATCTAGATCAATATGGCCTTTAAAATTGAATTGAAGTTGTTCATCAATTCCAAGACTCCCGTTTGTGAAAAAGTACATTGAATGGAGAAATAGCTCAGTTTTTTTTAAATTTTGTAAGTCCATTAGCTTCTCTGAAAATCAAGCTAAAAACAAATGCTACCTTAACCATCTGTGGACATTAGGCTTAGGTAAAGCATGTGCAATACCATGCTCAAATAGTGCTTTTAAAAAGCCTACTTTTAACGAAATGACCTCTTTGAATAGTAGATGGCGTTAGTGGCACTTCAATTTAAAAGTCCGTAACCGGTTTGTGACGTTTACTTGCAAAACCCCTATTTGTATACCAAAATTGGACATCTTGCATTTTTAAAGAAAGTTGTTGCACATTTCCTATTTGTTTGACGATATCATTGCCCGAATTTTGATTTTGAAAATTAATCATGCATTTGCGTTTAACGACTCATAACTTTTGACAACTTTCAACAATTCATTGTTTTTTGAATACTGTCACGTGAATTCTTACTTGTTTTGTAACCTCCTTTGTGAGGTTGTGAAAAGGGGTCCGCCTACTCTATCTGGTTGGTCCAATTAATATGCCTTGAGGCATTCCTCATGAAGAGGGAGTCGATTTGATTTTGATTTGACACTTGATTTGAGAGGAGGTCTTCCGAATTCCAAGACTTTTAACGATCTTTTATATGCATATATTATAACACAGAAAAGAAAGCGAAGTTTTATTATGTTTTCCCAATCTTGAAGCAAAGATGAAATTCTCCTTTGAAGAGAGCGAAAATATTGATCAAGTTTTTTCTTTGCTTAAATTTACAGATCTTTTACAGATAACAGATCTACAACAAGCAAAAGAAAAAAACGATACAAGGCAAGAAGAATGCTTAAAAACGAATAACTCGCGTTTTGTTTTCACTCTGGAACAAAAAATCACACTTCAAATCTCATGCATAAGACAAATTGAATACTTTTGAGATCTAGAAGTTACTTGTAAGCCCTAAAAGCTTTTTTGGAAAAGGATTTTTTTCAAAGCTAGAAAATGGGTATCTCTTTTCATTATACACTGTGACACATAAATCTTTGCCGCTTCAGAAACTAGACAAAATTTCATATATCTTCTCTTTTCAAAAATTAAAGAACAAAGTCAAAAAAAGGTTTTGCTGCACTTCTTTCAGTCAGCTACTTTTAGGTTTTACACCTTTTCATACGACTGATCATACGAGTGATGTGCCAAAGGAACTTGATCCCCTTAGCTAGCTTCTGGCAATTTTTGGGATGTCCATGATTCCAGATAACTTTCGAAAAAGTCTTGTTCATGAGCTATATTAATCTCCTATTTCAAAACTACACACACATCAGTTGCTATAAATGTTGAGGGTGTCTGTGAGCATGATTAAAGCTTGATTAATTGAATACAAGATAAACTAAAGTCACATTAACCTTGAAATTAGCCTTCAAATGGAAGACATTCCGTTTTGGCTAGGAGAAAAAAGGTAATGGTTCCAAAACAGATTGAACACCTTCAGAAGTTAACAAGAAAAATGTCTCTAAATTTGACAGGACCAAGAGATAGCAAACTGGACCCTGATGATGATATGGTTGAATAATTGAACTAAAAAATTAAAAAAAAGATAAGCAAAATTACCTGGTGCAAATGTCTTCTACCAGTCCCAAAAGCCTGAATTGCATCCAGACAACTGAAAACCTCCCTTGGGTTTTCCCAACACTCATACAAACTTACTCAAACAGAATTCACATCAAGTCACAAAACCTGATTTGCTCTTTTGACTATCATTGGACCATCATGGAAATTTGGATGCACTAATTCATTTTTATGTTTTTTCTATAGCCTGACAAAAATGTGCATAGCAAAAAAGTAGTTTATAAATGACTGATAAACATTTGTCATTTTGAAAAACCTTCTTCATTTGTAAATAATAAGGCAAAAATAAGTGCTTTGTAAGGATTGCCAACGGGCAAAGATTTATATGTCACACTGTACAAAATGGCCTTATTAAACCTCGCTTTATCAAAAGTTGCCTGACGTGACATAATATTTAAGTTAAAAAGTAGTGGAACAAAAAGGAGATTCAAAAGTTTCAAAATAGTGTAAACTGATAATCCGCTGAATACCTGGTACGCAAAAAAAATCAAAGAAACCATGGCGTCATTTCCTGTCAAATTATTCATAAAGACATTTTTATTCATCTAAAAAATTGAATTTTACGATCCGGATGGTGTCAAATCCTTGGAACTAGTTGGGATTAGGTTATGTCTTTAGGTAGACAAGAACTCATGGTATGGAAATCTGAGCCGTTTTTTTAAATGGTCATTGAAGGAATGGCAGTTTTCATTAAAACGCTTAACTTCAAGGCTTTGAATTCCAGTTTGAAAGAAATTGAAGAATTGAATTGATTTTTCTTCATCTATTTTTTTTAGGTAATGGTGCTTTCCAGCCTGGTATGGAGCCAAAGAGGCAACGGACAGCATACACTCGCCACCAAATTCTGGAACTAGAAAAGGAATTTCATTTCAATCGATATCTTACCCGCCGAAGAAGGATTGAAATCGCCCATGCCCTTTGTCTGTCAGAACGACAAATCAAAATTTGGTTCCAAAATAGAAGAATGAAGTACAAAAAAGACAACAAATTGCCGAATACCAAGAATGTGAGACGGAAAACAAATCCAGCTGGGGTGACCACCCACATCAATCCCAAAACCTCTGCCTCGTCATCCTCGTCATCCTCAACTAGCAATCAAAACAACCGAACTACTTCAAATATTTCAATAAGTGGCACCAACCCTGCGAGTGGACAGCTTCAATCTCCGCCTCATCAACAGCAGCAGCACCACCACCACCATCCACAACAGCAGCAACAACAACAACAACATTCTTCATCTAGTGATATGGGGGTGGGAGCCTCAGCTTCCATAGCCTCGTCCTCCAGTCCAAATCTATCCCAATCGAGCTACACCAGTAACCAAGTTCCTTCATCGCATAGCGCTCAAAACAACTGTCTACCTCCTGGAAATAATCCACCTCTTAAACAAGAACAGCCCTACGGCCTCACTTCGCTCTAATGATGATGATAATGATGATGATGATGACTAAACAAAGAAGATGAAGAAAAAGAAGAAGAAGGAGAGGAAGAAAAGCAACGCCGACGTACATCTCCTAGAAAGAAAGCGAAAGCTCCAGTAGTTACTTTTCTAAATTGTCAAATAACACTCATTTCGGACTGTTGCTTGTGCAAACCGAAAAAACAGCTCCATTTCATGCACCCCCAAACACCTTTCACCCCCACCCCCTCCCCCATCTTCGGTAACTTTGTCACACTTTCTTTTATTGGGTTGAAACGGGAAATCAAAATAGTTTAAAAGCTAATCTCAATGTGGGGGAAGCCAGAGCGATTGATAACAGGGTATAATTGGATAGTACAAACAGAGGGTTGGTGCTTGTTGCTAAAAATGTGGTTCGAGTTCGAAATCTAACAAACATTTTTCAATGAAATGCGGCAGCCATTTGTGATGATCAAAACAACACGTTATGTAAGAACGAGAATTACCATCTGCCTCAAAACATCAGTCATTCAGTCAAAAAGTCTCTCAGTGCTTGTTGCCTGTTAGTCGGTAAACAGTTAGTCACTCAGTCATTGTTAGCAATACTGCTTTTTCGAAATTTTAGCCTTTAATTGACCAAGCACTTGAAATGTCAAGTCCGAACCAAACCAAGATCCATTCATTATCCAGCCATGGAACCTCTCAAATTATCTTTGACCGCTCAACCAAATTCCACGTGAAGCGAACCAGCAGGTGGACCAAGAGGTCTCAACACGTAACATCCAATCTTACAAATCAAGGCAAATGGGGTAAAAAATGACCACCGCCATCTTCATCTTCATCTTCATCATCATCATTGCACTTGACTTGTTATGAGCCTAGTTTCCCTGGCATTAGCATTAAACAACATGGACAAAAATAGGGTTACTTACCCTTTCTTGAACAAACTCTTCCTAACCCCTCTCTAAAAAAGAAATGATGTGTGGGTGGTTGATTTAATCTTTCATATATTGCGGTTTAAAGGGATTGTTCCCCAGAGTTAGTGTGACAAAGACCCGTAACGAAACCAGAGGGAGGGCAAATGACTTAAATCAATTACCTAAGGAAAAGGGATCCTTGGCACTTGGCAAAACTGCATTCTTTCAGATTACTAGTTCCTTTTGTTGAGTTCACCAATTCGAATTCTCTATTTAATCAGCCTTCCAATCCTTGACAATATTTGGCCAAAAGGCGTACGTACTCTCTTTACCCTCATTATTTGGACCGTTGTTATTATCATTATCATTATCTTCACCATATCTACTTTAACCCTTATCAAATGATTCTTTATCCCACTATTCTCGTTACTAAAATTACTTCTCCCCTTTCTGTTGCTTTACTTCTTCTTCTCATTATTATCATATTTATTTGATGATGATGATTATCATTATGATTATATGGTTATTTTATTAATTTCCCCAAAGCCTTTGTTAATCTGATTGTCAACTACTTCCTACCAAACGGGTATAACTGATGTCTGTATCGAAGATGCAGTGAGCTCCCCAAAACCGAAACCAACATCAAATGAGATTGACCACTACGACGTAAGAGGGCGACGGCCGCTGATAGACCCATCTACACATATATAAATGCCAATGACTTTTTTAACACCACCTCACCTTGGTTTTATTGCTCCTGTTGTGTTACTTCACAAACTGGTCTCACTTCAGTTCCAACCAACCCACCAATCAACCTTAGGGGCTTCTTGTTTCCAAGTCATCTCCCACTTTTTATGATGGGACTTTGAACCTCTTCACTAGCATTCCCACAATAGTTTATTATTGTCATAGCCGTCGCCAGTTTTGTTGTGATTTGAGTGAAATCAAAGTGGGTCCAGCCAATGTCTCATTTTGAGCACTACTACATGACTTCAAGAGGAACTAAGCCATCATCGTACAGCCGGCATGGAGCTTTTATGACCGAATTACTATAAATAAAATCAAAATATTCTTATCGGGTTTCATTGCCGCTCTTTGTTTGTTTCTGTCCAATTCAATTATTAAACCAATGTAATGTTTTGTGGCCATATTCATGAATATATGCGAAAAGTGAATAAATAATGGCATTCATCATTCCTTGCTTCGTTTTTTAATGAACAGTCAGGCCCTGTTTTGGGATCATGAATGACACCTGAAGTACCTTGTGTGTTGTCTTACCCTCAGACTCTAAGCATAAAAACCATTTTGACCAAAAGTTCCAACTTTTATGTTTTCTGAACTTCTGGACAAGAAATATTTTTGTTAAAACAGTGAAAGCGAATTTTTTTCTGCTGAGACCGAACTTTCCAGGGTTTTAGCTTAATGGCGATTTTCCAAACTCAAAATTTTCCCTCTAAATTCAACCGTTAAAATCAAATGTTTTGGGAAAATTCTTACAGTTTAGCAACAACGCAAACGAGTTTGGTTGTAACAGCAATAATGGATAAAATGGATAAAAAAATTGGATAAGGCATGGACCACGGAACTAGGATAAGGTCATTATAAAAATGGAATTCTATCAAATATTAAACTCACGGGCCATGAAGTAGAATAATGTCAATGCAATCAAATTTAAAGTTTGTTAATACGTCAAGTAATGCAATGAGTTTTTTTGTGTTAAAAAGGGGGATTTCAGATTTCCTTAAACTTTATCGTGCATGGTGAATTGTTATTCCAAAAACGTCTGACATAAATTAAATTCATACACCTATGATACCAAAGTATTTCGGTGATGTGAAAGAATGTGAAACGGGGAGGAGACGTGGCAGTGCAGTTTCTTATAGCAAGAGAGGTCCCAGGTTCGATTCTCCTCCCTAACCTTTCTCAAAACGCAGTTCCACACCCACAAACGGAGAACGACTTTGGTACCAGACTTGAAATTGTCCATGGGAAAAACTTTGGACGATATGATGATTGGCTTCGCTGGCCGGGCAAAGCTCAGCCCTCAGACCTAGTAGCACCCATAATCCAATATTTATTTTCAAGGCTGACTCAATAAAGTAATGTCTACAAGAGCACCTTTTTTACCACAGAAGACCGCTTTCAACAATTGGCAGAATGAGAAACTAGATGTCTTTGACTTGAAAAAAGAACTACCAAGTAACGAAAAGGAAAAGTTACAGGGAAGTGGAACAGGAATTGTAATCCATCGGTCTGACACACATCCACAAACCAAAATACGAAGTTACCTAACAAACGTGATAAGGAGTTATAGGTACACCTCGAACGTTGCCAAAGATCGGCCTTCATGCACTCAGATTACGTTCTATGAGGGAAAAGCATGAGTTTTACTTTAATCAAACCCTTTGAAAATCTTCGTTTGTGTAGTAAAATATCTAGTTCTTTTTTGGATTCACATAATCGCGAATAATTGAGAGTTGTACCCTGGTACCTCAAAACAACCATCAACTCCTAATTATGTTGTCAAGTTTTCCTGCTGAGAGAAATAATAAAGGGAAATGTGTCTTAGCTTCATCATGTCTACTTCTCGAGAAGCACAGCCTGAGTTATAGATAATCTCAGGCTGATATAAGTTTTGGCTTAAGTTTTTGCTCCAATCATTACTTCTCACTTTTCTTTGACCATGACTTTCTCGTGTTTTTGTTGATGATGGATCGAAAGGGCTTTTTTAACTGTAACCGAAAGTTTCGGCCGAAAGAGGGCTTAACCAAAACCGACAGCAGCTGACTACAAAATTATATGTATGCAAAATTCATTCGAAAAATTCATGTGTTCTTTTTTTGGTTTTGGATTGTTCGTAATAGGTGTTAAAAGGGTTGAGCCTCGCCCGGGCTAAGCCAGCCATCACATCGTCCAAAGTTGTTCCGAGAGGCAATCTCATGTCCGGTATCAGAATGCTCAACCCCTACGCTACCTTTGTTTTTGTTGCTGTTTTTTGTAATGAAATTAACACCCCAAAGATCGCGCAAATTACTTTCTATTTATTTATCATAAGATTATTATAAGAATGAAACCTAAACGCCACTTTTTAGTTTTAGTTCTGTTTTAAACGGAAGATATACGTGCCTAAGATCTTTGTTTTTGTTTAGTGGATTGCATCGATTGGTATGCCTTAAATTCGTGATACACAAATATTGCGGTCTTAAATTACCGCGCAAGGGCGATTAATGTGCCAACGCAACCTAGCGACCTCCCACTCCCTCGTTGATGCAATCATGCATAGGGATCTACAGAATAGTAAAGAAATGGTGTAAAATTCAAAAAGCAAGTATTTTATGTAATTATTGTATTAAAAAAGCTTTTGCATTACAAATTTTCTTCGGTCAAATTTCTACTTTACTGATTGGAATTGAACGGCATTTTGAGAGTAATGTTGAGTTGGTGTTTAAGTCACCTTTTAGTTACGGCAACATGAAAGAGTTTTTCTTTAAATCTCAATGTATCAAAATTACTGTTTGAACTTCAAAAAACCAAATATCAATACCTAAATTTAAGATTCTGACGTGTTTTGTTTCTTAAATGTGATGTTCCCGCTCTGGGGACGTTAGAACCGGTCCCGAAAATGGCCAGATTCATGATTTAAAAGCTTTCTGAACAAAATACTCTAAAACTGGGGTCGGCAACAGCTTTTAGGACAAGGCCCATCAATTTGACTCCGTTTTGTCAAGGGCCCACCGAACAGAAGTGGGTATGTCCAGGAGCCCAAAAATTAACGTTCAAAGAGCTTTGGCCCCACGAGCACATTACTATGGATGGCTCATGGGCCCACTATTTTGTAAATTTCCCATAGCTCCTAGGCCCACCAATGACCACCTTTGGGCCCACATGTGGGCCGCGGCTCACCGATTGCCGACCCCTGCTCTAGGTTTTTCAAAGTCTTTTGCTTCAAACGTCTTTCATGAATATTACGTCCATGTAAGTTCTTTATAATCATGAAGAATTATGATGCTCCAATCATTGCCATAACTAATTTATAACATGCAAGTTAAGTTTCGGGGAAAGATTTGTTACTATAGTATAGCATTATGGTTTGCATCTTGGATATTGGACTACCATGGGCCTGTTTACTTTGTTACATTTGTAAAATAATATTTGGCGCGTTTTTGCCCATATTTCGCGTGCATCGATCTCTTTCTAGATCTAGGAGATTTAAAAAGAGATCTTGATCTAGGAGAGGCATGAAGGCATGTTTCGAAAATGATTTCAATCATTGAAGTAAAGTTGTAAGTTGTTAACGTCAAGATCCTCTGGAGGCATTTTTTGGTGTCTAAAGGTCCTAACACTCCCATTGTTGGAACATCAAGTTCAATTGATTGTGGGTCAGGCTAGAGCTCTATATTAGAAAGAGTACAATCATATCCAACGCCATCTAGTTCATTCTGCTCGCAACTGCTCGCCGTTCCCAAAAGGATGCACGAGTACCCTCTAAGCTGAACAAATTTTCCAAAATATGAGACCAAGAAAGCAATTTTTGAGAAACTAAGGGGCCTAGAACCCTTATGAAGGGGCCCAAAATGAACTGTTAGTGTGTTTCAAATGAGTTAAGATTGCATTACTTGTAAAATTAAGTTTAAAACTTTAAAAGAAATTAAGAGAATGAAAATCTACCCCCTTGGACATATTGATGCAAGTGGTGATGGCAACAATGTGATTGGAAATGAAATTGCAGGGCTGCTGAATTCTCTTCCCTCTTGTGCTTGGCTGTCATGGTCATTGCTGAGAAAGAGCACAGGGAATTTTCTTCCTCTCTTGACTTCACCCCTGACTGCAATTTAAACTTGCCCACCTAGATGCAAGATCACAGGAGTAGCTGGTGGTGGCCAGCAGGGGAGTCCAGTCACATGCTTGCTAGCTTCAGATGGCTTGCCCAGCTTGCCCACTGGCACTTGTTAAGAAGGGAACTGATAGGATTGCTGGGCCGGGCCAGCTTTTTCTCTCTCTCTCTCTCGCTCGCTCTCTCTCGCTCTCGCTCTCCACACTGAGCCCAGTGAACAAACAAGGAGGACTTGACTCAAAATTTCAGGGTTGAAAGGTGAAGAAAGGAAAACTCAACATTCTCCTCTCTATCAATATTCTATCTGAAACATTTTTATGGTAGGAGCCCTGATTACGAACGTTTTCTCTGAAAAGCATTGATCAGAGTGAGTAGTGAGATATTTATTTTTCTCTTGGTCTTTTAGGTTTTAAACTTAATTTTACAAGTAATTCAGCTTTGAATCATTTGAAACACACTAATAGGTCATTTTGGAACCCTTCATTAAGGTTCTAGGCCCTTTACTTTCTCAAAAGTTGTCATCTTGTTCTCATATTTTGGAAAAGTTGTTCAGCTTAGAGGGTACTTTTGCATTGTTTTGGGAACGGTGAGCAGTTGCGAGCCAAATCAACTAGATGGCGTTGGATATGATTGTACTCTTTCTAATATAGAGCTTTAGGTCAGGCATCAATGTACATAGAAACCTAGTTCATAGTTATTACTAAATGGAAGACTGTTGTCTGTCAGTTGTAAACATTTTGTTCACGAATGTCTTCAAACCTTGAGCATTTCAAACGTGAGGCTGGATCTATCGCACTTTCAAGTCCAGAGCTAGTGTTACGATGCATATCGATTATTCAGCCTTTTCTTGAAAATGCCTCACCCATTTGGGCTCCAGTGAGTTCGGCAGGTCTCTAATAGGTAGGGCAGGTCCAAAGATGTTTCTTTAGGAACATCACAGGAAGGAGAGGGCTCTCGTATTGGGAGAGGCTCCAAAAATTAGGGCTGTACAGTACTCAGAGAAGGTTTGAAAGGTATCTAATATTATATGTCTTCAACAGCGTTCTTGGGCTCTGTCCTAACCCAGGGTTTGAGGTAAGTTGGAGTGATCGTAAAGGTTTTACTAGTGCTATGAGAGCACCTCCAAATACCAGGGAATCCAAACCAGTTCGAACAATGAAGTCCTCCTCTCTTCTTAATCGGGCTCCTTCATAAGCAACATTACCCGTTACGTCGTTTCAGAGCACTCAGGATCATAATTTTTTAATGTGTTGGAAGTATTATGTCACATGATATTCTTTCAATCATGTGGTTATTAGTGTCAAAGAAAATATGATCCATGTATGTTGTACACTATTATCAATGTTGTTTTATCATTGAATCCCTATTTTTACATTTGCCGCCTTGAACAGTTTTACTCCTGCTGCCCTGAATTTTACACGTTATACAAGTAAAATCAGGAATGTTGCCAACAGCAACAAGACGGTTTATTGGAATGAAAATATATGTTTTCTGTCGGCCTGTTTCCATGAATATTTTTGGGGCAATCAGGCTACATCATGACTTGGTGACTTAAAACATTTGATTTTGCAACATGAAATAGAATTACAAACAAAGCATGCTCTTGAATGCACCAAGCATATCTGTTGACCTTTTCTTCAATACTTCCACAGCACACTTGATAAGTCACGGATCCGTGGATAAGTCAAGTCTTCCACTCAAGTGAAGCAGGACTGACAAAGTGTTATTCACTTGACCATATTAAACTTAAAATATTTTGGAGTATTGTCATGTAGTAAAAAAATTCAGTGGATTTTCAAGATGTATCAGTAAGACGAAATATCATACATTATATTTGATAGAAACTAGAAACGTTAGGCTTTTGTGAAAGTAAGAAACCGAACTTTCACCAATTTTTTTATGAAAGCCAATTTGGCCGTAGTGGCAAAACTGATCGAAGGGGTCCGGTAATAACCCTTATTGCTCAATCCTTTGCCCATTAGTCTTCGTCGGGAATTTGTAGGAGCTGATCCTCTAACACAGGCGTAGGCAACCGGTGGGCCGCGGCCCACATGTGGGCCCAAGGGTGGTTGTTGGTGGGTCCAGGTGCTATGGGCAAAGTCCAAAATAGTGAGCATGTGAGACATCCATAGTACTGTGCTCGTGGGCCCAAAGCTCTTTGATCGTTAATTTGTGGCCCTTGAACCTACCAACGTCTGTTTGGTGGGCCCTTGACAACATGGAATCAAATTTGGTGGGCCCTGACCCAAAATTGGTTGCCGACCTCTGCTCTAACAGCCTTTAAAACAGGGTTAGATGAATTTTTAAACACTATTCCTGACCAACCCAGCATTCAAGAGTTGTGCAGATCTGCCTACAGTAACTCGTTGGTAGACCAAATTTCGTATAGATATTGATTTTTAAGATTATTATATTTATGATTTATTTTACAGGGAATCACATTCCTTGCAGCTTTAGTAAAAAAACCTCAACCAACCCAAAAGAAACCTAAACAATATGAACGTTTGAATAAATTTGCCGAGGTGGCCATTTTGCATCCATAGAACACTCATAAAGCTTGGATTAGAAAATGAAGGCTTGAACCAGTCTTGCCTTGCGATTAAAAACGTGTTTCCATTCTGTGAACGTTAGGAACTAAAGGGTCAGGAACTAAGTCAGCCTTTGTGATAAATTACATGTTTTAATTGGTGAACCTACGTAGATAGATCACTAGTTTGTGCACATTTAGACTAACTGAAAGCGTTCGTCCCGTAAAGAATTACAGAAAACGAAGGAACATATCCAACCTATAAATGGAACCAGATCCAAGCCAATGGCTACAAAGACTAATAATTTCAAAGCCACGGATTTTATGACCCACCAGAGCTTTAATGATTCCGAGGTCCATTGTTTTCGTAATTTTGCTGACTCAGTTCTGAAGCCCAGATGCAGCCCGGTTTCTACGGATCAAAGTGGCAAATACAGATGACCTTTTCAAAGTTACTTTGCTTCCACATGGTTAAAAGACACAGAAATTTATACAAGATTGAGATGACACTTTTTCAACAACGTGGAACAAGTTCCAGCTTGGTTGGAAAAATGATGTAATTTAGTGTAATTCAATAATTCAATTACTTTTGGAAAATAATTGTAATTGTTTGTGATTACTTTTGATGCCAGTTTAGTTACAATTAATTCCATTTTAGAAGATATTGGTACGGGTCTGCTCGCTATAAGTAAACTTGAGCCTATATTTGCATTTTTGGTGTGATTTTTGTCAAATTTAGCAACTTTCCAGCCTTTTCCTACCTTTTCCCAACAAACTGCTAATTGAGGTCCTTTTTCAACCATCACCATTAAAACTCCTTGAAATCTGTCCGGAATTGAAATTTTACAATCTCCAATGATTTGTTCTTGTTAATTTTGAAATTGTTAGTATAAATGCTTGAGTAAGTAAAACTTAGTCATAAATAAAGAATTGCAAGCTTCAAACTTGCTGACAAATGCCATTATTTTGGCAAATCCTAACCTGTTTTTCCGTGTTTCATTGGTAAACCGTTCATTTGAGGTTTGACAAAGGCCTGTGCAAATCTGCAACCAGATAGAAATCAATGTACTGAAGTGAATAAACTTTGAAAAATTGAAAAGTTTGCAGCAATATGTTGTTCACTTAGTGGAGAGGGTCACTTAATAAAAAAACAGAAATTCAAAACTAGCGTTTGCACTACTTTCCATTAGAACAACCTTTTACACAGTTAAAATTAAACAATTGAACTTAAAAATGGAAAATCTCCCAAATTTTTGCGAAATATTTTGAACTTTATTTGAAAATCTGTACATAAAAAATTCTAGAGAAGAAATGCCTATCAACCCGGCAAGCAGTCGTAGCGTAGGGGTGGAGCATGAGCCAATTATCCACCAACTCCCTGGTTCGAATCCCGGTTTTTCAAGTCCTAGTGACCTGTGGTATTAAGTTCATGCAGTAGTCACGGGTTTTAACACCTTAAATGGGCGAACCTGCAGTCATTCCCGAGGGTGAGGTAAAATTAATGCTTGTTCAGTGGAGCGGCAATATCCCCACAATGCGGACAGCCTCTATCAAATCACAATTGCGAAGCTGCGTTCGGACTCCCGAAAAAAAACAAGCAATATCAACCCATCCATGTTTTTTTTCGTGGGTTATACACTGAATATGGATTTTGCCGATATAACCCTGGGAACCTGGAAGGTAAGATCACTCGTCAATATCCATTTTAAAAAATGCTTGTCTCTCATTGACGAAATCTATTATCATGTGTATTTGGCAGCGTTTAGGTGTCGAGGCACACGGTTTGGCCCCAACTTTGAAAGGCTTGGAATTGCTGGTCAACATCAAAACATTTTTTCGTCTTTCTTCAACTATCTTTAGCTTTAGTAAATTATCGCCTAATTCCCCATTCGCGTCACATTGGTTCATGACACTTCTAATTGGTCGCTAAAAAAGCCAAAACAAAAATATTTTTCCCCAGCTGTCTGTCATGCTGCACCTTTCCAAAGGTCATAAAAGGTGGAAGATACATCTCTTGAAATCGTTGGAGGAGGAAACACAACTTTCCAGAAGATTTATCGATTAACAGCAAGAAATTGCGAACAAAAGCTATGGAACATAACAAGCAAACTCATTTTGAAAAAAAGTGAAGAAGCTCAAAGAACAGGATATACCTGGTTATTTTTGGACACCTTTTGGGTAATTTTGAACACCTTTTGGGTATTTTTGGACACCTTTTGGGTAATTTTGGACACCTTTTGGGTAATTTTGGACACCTTTTGGGTAATTTTGGACACCTTTTGGGTAATTTTGGACACCTTTTGGGTAATTTTGGACACCTTTTGGGTAATTTTGGACACCTTTTGGGTAATTTTGGACACCTTTTGGGTAATTTTGGACACCTTTTGGACACTTTTGGACACTAGGTGTCCAAATTTCTCTTGATGTCGAAAAATGCCCACCCTGGTCTTGAGCCCCTTAGAAAGATGATTATTGACAGATACAACATACTGGCCTAGTCCAAGGAAATCGTAAGACATGGAAACCTCCGCTCAGGCGTTCAGCTGGGGATTTTTTAATAAATCGAATTCCATTCAAGTAAATGACTTTGTTTTGATAAGAATGATTAAACAATCATGTAAGGATGTCGTTTGCTGAATTTCAGCATCATACATTACTACATCCATGAGAAACAACGTTTCCAAATTTGCTACAGTCACAATACATACGCACGGAAACGAGTGTCACATTCTAGTGTTTTAGTGCACAAAGAAATCCAGTCGTGCTGATTGAGAAAGAAAATTAGGATGGGTCGTGTGTGGCTCTTCAAAGAAAAAGAGAGCTTGACTTCATCCTTCATTCTTTCTTCCAATCAAAGAACATCGTATTCTCCATTGATGAGAACTACTCAAAGTCATTTGCGTCACTTATGTGTTTGTTCAGCGTGCTTTTGAGCATTTCATCTTTCTCTCAGATCATTCAATGGATAGATAGATGGACAAGAAAAGGATTCAGGGAATATTGGTCTTCTCTTGTCACTACTACAAACTTTGGTGTGGTGATTCAACATGAAAATGAATGGGAAAAAGCAATGGAATCATCACCAATTAGACAAGGACAAGCACGTGGAATTAAAGTGGCAACCCTCAGATACAGAGACAGACTACTTTTGGCTGAAGTCCTACAACTTTGAGAAAGATCAATTATGAGAAGACCAGTCAACACAAGACATCAATGGTTATCCAACCACAAGAGAGGGCCTTCATGGCTGGATTGGACTACATCCACAAAGATGCCAAAATTTGCGGATGATTTGAAGATCATCGGGATTATCTTGCAACCTCAAGACGAGAAATGAGCCCAAAGTGCCTTGAACTCTGCAGAAGATTGGGCCTCAAATGACCTTCAATGTGGATAAGTGTAAGATGATGAGGTTTGGAAAGAACCAAAAACCACTCCCAAGGATATCCTGAAAGGCCAGGAATTTGAGAGCATAGACATGGAAACAAACCTTAGTATCATATTCGATCAGAACATAAAATTCCGTGAGCACTATGCTGAGACCGTCATGCGGGCGAGGGGAATGATGGGGCTCCTGAGACGCACTTTCACCATGAGGGACAAGAAAATTATAAGTGTACGTTAGACTTCTACTGGAGTGTAACATGACTTTTACTCTCCTTGAAATGTTATAAGATACAACCATTCACTTGAACACATGTCATTTCTTTGGTTATTTGTCATTGTTAAAATGTTTTTATGTTCCGCCGTTCACTCAAAAACGAATGTTATTAGCAAAATAATCAAAATTTATTGAATCAAGGCAGTCATCGCATGTCCTAAATTGCCGGTGTCGGCCCTAAGCTGTAGGTCCTTCGACCTTGAAGTGAATCCTTCGTAGAGTCATCCTTGTGTAACCTCAATTGAGTATGCCCACATTGGATGAGTTGAAGCACATGGCAATGAGAATAACTTGAACTATGTATCAAGTTTATTAACTTGCTAAATAACTTGATTTTTCAGTCTGAAATGTTACTACCTCTCTAAATTTGACCATTTTTGAGAATGATGAACAAGCTTCTTAGAAATATTAAGAATTAATCATCATTCTACGTTATGCCTGTACTACATTTTGTACATACTTGGGGGAATAACCATTGGAACTTTCGGTAACACTGGCAATCTTAGGTCAGCTATCTGTGAAAATTGTCCTCCAAAATAGGCAAGTGCCTCGCATCTGCAGATAACTGTGGATGAAACATCTACATGAAGAGTTTTTACGCGGGGTGCACTTTCATGCCAATGCACTTTTTTTTCTTTTTGCGTTTTTTGCTTGATCTGCACTTTTGCCTGTTTTACACATTTTTGCTCTTTTCGTGATAATTCGCAGAAATCTTGTTTTTTGGACCAAAAAACTTTGAAGATTAAAAACAAAGCACCAATATTTTACCAACTTTTGTGAATTATTGCTCATACGATCAAACCATGTTATGCCAACTTCAAAATACCATTGATTGATATGAAAATTGACATTGAATTGATAGAATTAAGGTAATTATTTTACTTGGTCAGGTTTATGCCAACAATAAACATTGAAAAAAATCTGATCAACCAACACTGCTATATGAAAACTAAAAAAAGCAATGCTTTTGATAGGCTTTACAGCATACATGGCTCTTGTGTTGAGTAGTTGAGAGGGTCGTTAGCCAAAGAGAAAGCTCTTTGGCTAACTTAATCAGTAGAGCTCTGTAGTATTTCCGGCACGCTCTTCAGTCAATGCTCGTGCTCGTACTCTAGTCAATATCAGATGTAAATATCTGTGTCTCCTAGACATTAAAACATCTAGTTATTCACAATACTCGACCATGCTACAGGCTCGGATAGAGTTACTGTTTTTCAAGGCCTAGAGCTGCAGTTTTTTAGACCTAAAGTTGCAATATTTTTTGTAATAGTTGTCAAAGTTTTTTACTCTCCTTGATAATGTAGTTGTCAAAGTCAAAGTTGTTAAAAAGTTGCTATTTCCTGGCCTTAAAATGTCCCTTCTTAAAATCAAAATGTCGAATTTGGCCATTCTTTTTCCCAATTCTAAGTGATAGGTTGTAGTTTGTAGTACTTCTTTGATCTTTGGCTTCCTTAACAAGGCAAAAACAGCAACTAGGCAAAAATGCCAAAAGTTGTGCTTGCTGGGCAATTTTTGGTGCAAGTTGCTTTTAGCAACTTTATCCAAGCCCTATTAATCAGCTATAAAGCCAAAAGGTCGGTAATCACATGATTATGTATAATAATCATTTTTAGAGTATATCAAAATAAGGTCGGATATACTAGAGCACTCTAGGATATACACAATCGTTCAGTAATACTCTTAAATGATCAGCTGTCGTGAGAAACAGCTTGCTGAGTTTATCCTAAAATGCCAGCAATTGACAAACGCAAAACAGCTTACAAAGTTTTGAGGTTCGTCAGTTGTAAGCTGTGAACATCTTTTTCTTGTTTTGATTTCCATAGAGTGACAGCACATCGGGCATTGAAATCTGCCTCCTCTCTATCGGAGGTCAAGACAAGCTTGATGAAACAAGTTTTTTCAAGAGCCGAAAACTCGAACTCTTATTTCTTGCAAGGTGTTTGAACAGTTTTTCTCTTTGTTTTGATACTGTCGCTTTTGATCCGATCTTTTTGATCGGCTAATGCAAAGTCAATTCACGAATATGACTGGATTTTAGCATACTTGCTTTAAATTTTCAATCGTCTTACTTTACTAAGGAAGCAAACACAATTTGGAGTAAATATCTACTTTTCCTTTTTTTGGAAACAAGCAAAGTATTTAGCGAATTTTATCTTTGCTTTTTTGAGCCAAATCAATCGGCCAGCAACGACTTTTCACCAACGTATATCTGCACTTTTTACTGCACTTTTATATGCGCTTTTGGATCTTTTTATTTGCACGAAAAGAGCACCCGTGGTTATTGCTCTGCCTTGCCTGTTTTGACAATTTGAGAATTTCTCCACAGGTTTTAGCTTCAAGTGTTTTCAATTAGAACATAGTAGCTTGGTCAGGGATTTCTCAACGAAGTAGTGGTTCTTGGCTTTGTGTACTGTAACCAAAGTAATAGCTCAAGAGGGGCCCAATTGGAGTATTTTTCTAAAGCATTTTTTTATATTTGAAAACACGCTGTTACATTGTGAATCCGCAATGAAAGAGGGCTTATGTTTTTGTTCAGAATCGTTGAAATCAGGTGATAAATCGAGGATGTTACAAAAGCATCTTAAAATAAAACATCGGTACTCAGGGCTCAGAAAAAGATTTGCAAAAAAGACCACATATCCTGCATAAATTTCCATCAAATGTTCAAAATATCTGAAAAATAATGCATTACAGGGTGTCCAGGAATTGATGGTGCATCGTGCTTTTCCTTCCATTCAGACCAAAAATATGCTTTAAAATTAAAAAAAGTGAGGCCGAAAAAAATGAAAAGCACATGCCCTCATGCCCAGTCAAATAAGTTGAAGAGCTTGATACACGAAGTTTTAGAAAGGGATCCAAGATATTTGCAACTGAACCATAATTATTTCTGCAAAAGTATATTTTTCTCTAATATATCTATAAGCTATTGAAAATCTTTTTTTCCGATGCACCATCAATTTTTGGACACCCTGTAAGGATGAGCAAGGAAATAAAAAGGAAAAACACATTTTTTGCATCGGTTTTCCTTACCAAGTCGTTTCTAACCAAGTCATTTGTCTAGCATAAGTATTCCACCGATGGTTTAATGTCTTGGATAAAAAAATTTCGTGGCCAAATTTTAACTAAAAATGACTTTTGTCTTTTCAAAGTTGTTTAGGATGAGAAGTGTCCCTTTATCTAAGGGAAATTTGGTGTATGTATTCCCCTGCGAGTGGATCGATAACTTTTCCCCACGAAAAACTATTACCTTACAAAATGAGCTACAGATTCGTGACTTTATAATGCATTTTTTGTTTTCGAATATTCAGAAAATGTTGGTTTCCTCAATCTTCCATCGAAAACTTTCGATGAAGTGGCTAAATTTAACTGATTAACTTTTTAATGCGGTGACAGAATCTAATGGTTGAAATTTGAGATGTGTTGGGTGAGGCAATTTCTTTATTACTTCTTAATACAAGTCAACAGAACAGAACAGGGTGATCTGGAAATTAAATCATAACAGCGGCAATAGTAAAGACCAATAAAACTGACGCAGATTTCTTGGGTTTTATGATGTTTTGAGTCAATGAAATGTTTTGGAGTATTGCCCACTCGTTGCCTCGGTTGCCACAAAGTAAGTGCTCGTGATGTTTGTAGGACAGAAAAACAAAAACAATCTATCAACGGGAAAATTCGACATTAAGAGGTTGAGAGAGTTTGGTATGGTCTTGCGCGTTAAAACATATCTTACGGTCGCTCATCACTTTCTTTGATCCCTGCTTTGAACGATGAAACGACTCCTGTGGGTAAGCTCTATTACAAGGTTGAGGGGCAAATTCATTTTTCTCTCGACAATTGGGGGAAAGGAAATTGTTGGCGGAATTGGTCGTTAAATATGCAATGAAAGTCATGATAGTAAATGACAGGAATAACAGCACGTAAACATTAGGCCAATTCCGCGCTTTTTGTTCTTGCGGCTGCAATCACTCATCATCGAAAAAA
Organism: Tigriopus japonicus; assembly: GCA_010645155.1. NCBI lineage: Eukaryota > Metazoa > Arthropoda > Copepoda > Harpacticoida > Harpacticidae > Tigriopus > Tigriopus japonicus. The sequence continues at coordinate 5,620,169 of CM021321.1, forward strand.
AGTAACAACCCTATCTCATTCAGCAATAGAAGATATTCTGGTGATAATCATGGCGGAGGAGGAGGGGGTGGTAGTTGTAATAGTAGTAGTAGTAGTTATCATGGTAGTAATGGTAAAAGAAGTTGTTGCTGTTTAAGTTTTGTAGTACGTAGGGGAGTAGTAATAGTAATAAAAGTATAAGTCTTGAAACAATACATCAAGCGCGCTCAAAAAAGTTGTGCGAGTCGTGACACCAAAATGTACGTAGTCTTGCGATGAATCCTATATTTGAAGAAAGAAGAAGAAAGTTAGGCCAATTGGTATTTAGGAACCAATCAAACTCGTTCGTACAATCCATTAGACTGCGTGTTTGGGCCGATAAATCTTTGTCCTGTATGTTCATGAACATGAAAAAAACTGTTTCTCAGGGAATAATCTCTCTTCTCTAGGAGAAAGTTGCCATGTTGGAGGGTCAAAATGAATCCAACCCAACCAAGTAATGACAGAGGCTCTTGCGAACCTTCGAGACCAACAAGTCCTCAGTGAGCGCGTTAAATGTCGCATTAGAGTTACCTGTAAGGCGACCAATCATTCCCTTTGTTCATTTTACGCTTTTTGTGTAAGACTGTACAATTTTGTTGTTGTCTCTCATTTTTTGAACAACTTTCCTCGCAGTCGCTACAAATTAGAACCCCTCCGTACCAGCGCGCTTGCAATATTGAGAGATCTTCAAGCACTATTGGAATTGATTGACAGGGAGATCCTTTTTAACCATCTTCACTATTAGTATCATTATTGTATCCCATATCGATCGAATTGAGCTTTTGCCTCGCTAGCCGCTAATCCCGAGTGCATGTGTTCGGCCGCTGCGGCAGCGTGAAGACCAAATCCGTGCATCCCCATGGATTGAAGGTGAGCGTGGTGTTGATACGCTAAAGCAGGATGCATCTGATGCATGGGCATTGCGTTCATACTGGCCATCTTGTGCTCCTTCTTCCATTTCATCCTTCGGTTTTGAAACCAAATTTTGATTTGCCTCTCCGTCAGACACAGGGCATGAGCAATTTCAATTCTTCTCCGTCGAGTTAAATAGCGATTGAAATGAAATTCCTTCTCCAATTCGAGGGTTTGGTACCGGGTGTAGGAAGTTCTCTGGCGTTTAGTTTCCCCGTTCTGATTCACAGCATCTGCAACAAACAAAGCGTGAACAAGCATTAGTTTTAAATTCGGAGAGCTTTTTGCAACGCAACATAGGTGAAATCACAAATAAGTAACACTAAAAGCAACACTTCACTTCATACGAGAGTTGGTAAGTGTGATACTTCGAACTGTGTACTGTGTATGGCCAAGGATATTCAAAAATGTTCTTAAGAGTGCCAATAGGTGGAGGTGGGGCATGGATAATTCTTGGTATTATCAAAATGTCAGTTTTGAAAACTGTGCCACTAAAAATGAGGAACTTTTGCCTCCATCTATTGAGGATAATTTAAGAGTACGAGTAATAAAGTCTGCAAGATAAATATAGTTTTTGCCAAGATTTCGGGGTATTGTTCCAAAAAAAGTTATTTCCTAAAATTTTCGTTATTTTATGAAATCGCAAATTCTGTTCTTGTTAAAAACGGTTAAGGAGACAAATATTTTAGGATGGGATAGCTTTTCTAGGAGATCTTTCTTGATGAAAATCCGGCAATGAGAGACCAAGGAAAATTCATTTTGACAAGAAGATGGTCACACTTGCACAGAAAAGCGATCTTCATAGCTAAGAGCATTAATGATGAACCTGAAACCTAATGTAAGGAATGCCTGGATGTTCAAATGTCCTTTTCTTGAGGTTCATAATGCGCCTGCACGATCGGCTAAGATATATCCTCTTTGAATCGTTCACTTAAAGTTTCTTCCAATATGAGTGCCATGTGAATTGAATTGAAAATTTGTAATTTTTTTTGCCATGCATCTCAGAGGGACTTGACTCTACCCCATGTTCCAAAATTAAGGTAACACTTACAAAAATGGGCATAACTTTTAACTGAAAGATTTTCGTGAACATCGAATAAAAGGTTTCATGATCTTGAGAGTCTACCAGTTGCCCTTGTTTACTTTAAACATCATTTCCTTCACCCTGAACAACATGGAGACCAAGCGCCAAATGGTGATCGACATGGAGTCGCGCGGAAAGACGGTGACGGAGACCTTCAAGGCCAGGGGAATCAGCCGAAAGGCCATCTATGCCATCAAAAAAAAGGTTCGAGGAGCGCAGAACTATCAAGAGGAAGAAAGGGCAGGGACGGAAGAGGTTGGTAAGGACAAAAGTCAAGATTATCGTTGTCAAAAATCGCGTGAAGAGGAATCCAGCCCGGACCATTCGTGGCATGGCCAAGGCCATGTCCTTGACCCCGAGCACAGTCCATAGGATTGTTCATGACGATCTGGGAATGAAGTCGAGAGCCAGGAGGAAAAAGCACCTCATCAACAAAAATCAAGGCCAAGAGGCTTGCTAGGTCAAAGAAGCTGCTGAACAAGCTGAAGGCCGGAACACCGACGATTTTGTTTTCAGACGAAAAACTTTGCCGGGTCGATCGTGTCTCCAACAGCCGTACTGATCGATACATTATAGACAAAAGGCCGGAAGATGTCCCCGACAACGTCAAGTTCACGTTCAAGACGAAGCACGCGGCCTCCGTGATGGTCTTTGGCGTCGTGGCCTCACCGTCTTTCCGCGCGACTCCATGTCGATCACCATTTGGCGCTTGGTCTCCATGTTGTTCAGGGTGAAGGAAATGATGTTTAAAGTAAACAAGGGCAACTGGTAGACTCTCAAGATCATGAAACCTTTTATTCGATGTTCACGAAAATCTTTCAGTTAAAAGTTATGCCCATTTTTGTAAGTGTTACCTTAATTTTGGAACATGGGGTACATTAGAAATTGAAACGTGTGCATTATCGATTCAGGTTACAATATGTTCAAGGTTACTTATTCTTTTCAACTTCAAAGAAGGCATTGTTTTGAGTTCCGATTGTGAAAATATTTTGATGATTGCACAGCGCAAGCAATGCATCAAATAAGTTTTTATTTATCATTTCTCGAAGAAAACGAATAACAACGAGAATTTAACCATTTAATGATAACTTAACTTGTCCTAAATAGTGATTCCATTTAACGTTTGGTGGTTGGATTCCTTTCCATAGAAATTTGGAAAAAATGCTTGAAACCACAGTTTGATTTCATTTCTTTAAGTTCTTTGGAGTATTTTTTAAGGCTTTTAACTAGAGCCGCGCAAGTCTTTATGTGTCGAGGTTCTAACATGTGTCCGAGGTTTTTTAATTCTTGGAAAAATTGATACTTCTTCCTACATTCAGAGGCTTAACTACGCCAGTACTGCGACAAATAATGTAGGAAAAACTAGGCTCAAAAACTGCTCATTCATTTCATTTAACCACTCTTTCTTCATCACAAAGGTCAATCACAAACAAACTACTTCGAGGAAAATCATCATTGAGAGTTGCTTTTCGATTGTTACCTCTTTTAAATATTTTCACTTCTTTGAAAAATCTGCACTGCATGAATTATTCATGGTTCAATACTTTTACTTTCTGGTGCTTCAAGTTACACATAAAAATACAATGATTCCTATTTAATTGGTTGAGCTCTGGGTCAGATGAACTCATCACATCACAAAACTCCCTTGAATAATTAAGAAAGCGTTACCATGAGCCAAACAGTCTAAAACATGTAGATTCCAGAGTCTCTTTTTCCTGCAGATGGATTGCTTTTACTTGCCATCCTTGGGCTCAAATTAAATCTAACAAATATTATTAAAACAAATCATTTCTTGCACGATATATGTTTATTGATATATATTTATATCAATTAGAGTATATGTCCTCAAAAGCCTTACACACAAGATGTCTCGGGCTGAGCGAGATCAACGTGTTAGTAGGCAAAGTTAGTCTGGACTGGAAAGAAACTTGCTAATGGAAAAATTGTATATATGACTTTGAACTTTGTCTCTATCTGCGATGTAAGACGTGTGGTGTAATCTAACCAATACTCTAGATTTCAGCTCGTGTTAGAATACAGTATCGCAACGGACACACACTGCAAATCATTGGCCATTGGCCCGTCTTGATATTCCAGATTTGGAAGCCCAGGGTAGGCATTTCTCAACCTGGTTTCCTTATTTAATTGGTCAAAATACTATAGAAACAGCTTTCACTTGTTCATGTGATTAAATATGCGTTAACTGTTTTATCTGAGATTTGTAAGGTCTATCTGGAGCTTCTAAAATATCAGTTCAAAAAACTTAAAAAATACTTGATTGGTTGAAGAGACACTCGTACTTTTTGGCAGTGAATTTCAACACATTTTCTTTGCTTAACTATTTATGGCGCAACCTTTAACTGCGTTTAGCATTACAAAAATTTACCTAATGAATGCTTGGAAGTTAAGCGTCTTGATATTCCGTGGATCCGACAGTATTAATTTGTTGCCAAAATATGCTTCTAATTCTTCACTTTTAATTTTCAAAGACGTAAAATCCTCGACGCTTCCTTGCAAGGACTTGCCTGGAGATGCTAAATCCGAAACAACTTAGTTGTTCGTGTTCAGCAAATAATTTTCAGATTGTGGGGCTCATTGTTGCTAAAAGGACCTTAAAATCAAGGATGTTGTGTTCCTTTGGAGCACTCAAACTTCATAAGATTAACCATGCATTTGTCAAATACTATTTGACAGAGGCATGTTGTCCATTAATCGGATTGATGCCCATGAACATATTGCGAAGTAACAACAAAAGTTATCTGATGTGTGAGTTAGGTAACTATGCAATGTACGTGAAAGAAAGAATCAAAGCTTGTATGATTAGCAATATCACTACAAGGAATATTGCTAGTATGATCTTGTCTTTTACGAACGGAAAACTCTCCTGTTGCATTGTTCACGTGAAGAGATAACACGTTTAAATCCAATGGAAAAATCTTACCACAAGTATCTTTATTTTACTAGCTCTTAAAGTTGATCAAACAATACATCATCTCTGATCCACATGCTCACTAATTGAACCAACATTTTGATAACCTTGATTGATTTCTTCATTAGTTGTTTTCGGTGGTTTTCAAAATGCCCAATGAGGTTGACTTTATTTTTTGGGCCTAACCCTGGCTTCTTTCTCTCCATTCCCACCGAGGTAAATTCAAGGCATTAAGACCAAGAGAAGAGGAAGAAGAGGGGGATGTCGCATCGCCTTGCTTCAGTTCAAAAGTGCTGCAAGCTGCTACTGTACTATCGTGTGGACGTCCTGCTTAGGTGGCCAATCCTGGCAGTTGGGCTGTTGTTACAGGCATCCCGTGTGACGCACGCTTTGGCCTTGTTTATTTTTATAGTTAGAATTTGACGGATAAATATTAAGGAATTAAATGCTGAAATATAAACCGCTTTTGAATTTTACAAGCATTTGAATGTTGCTTTTTGGGAATTACTTATTAATCAAGTACTTCCGGTATGCTCTCATAATTATAGATGTTAATTCTATCAGATTTGGCGATGCATGGATGAATAGTTTCCATTGACATCAACTAATTAAAATTTACCGTTACATCATTCCAAAAGGTTATCGAATATTAACACCAATTAGTGTGTTTTAGTTTATTTGTCCAATTTTACTAAGTAATAATAAGATGCTAAACAAAATAGAAAGTGAATCGTGCCTACTTTTACTCAAAAAAAGATTGATAAGAGAGAAGTGCTTCGTCTTTGACCTTCCTTGGCTCAAAAACATGATTTTCTTCAAACGTGTTTGTCACAGGAACTGTGATTTACGACCTGGACGTTGCTCACCCTCCCGTTTCAATGGCCAATTGACGAGAGACTGAAATCATTGGGCCAAGCACAAAAGCAACGGGATGGAAAATCGCCCTTCGCCACTGAAAACACAATGACTTGAAAAAATCGTGTTCAATAAACAGATTTCAAAAACACAGTAAGTTGTCCAAAATCTAAGTGCTCAAAAGGGGCTTTCTTAAACTGAATTTCAGTGATAAATTTCATTTGTTCCAGTGCATTAAATGGAAATGAATGGAAAATGCAATTAAAGTTTAAATTGGATTCCAAGATTTATTTACAGAGAGATTTAGGATACCTCAGAACATGATTCGACGTGAACAATACATTGTCGCGCAGTTAGCTCATGAGGCAAGCTGATCATTAAGAACTCGTGAGTACAGGAATTTTTGAAATTTAGAATCCGCATTAGATAACCCAGTTTTACAACCTCCCTTGAGAATGTTGTGCAGGGTTGTTTCAAATTCGCATCTAAAATGTTTAAAGCTGTATTGTGATGTAATAAGACAATCAAGTTAATGAAGTTGATTTGTGGTCCGAAATACTCAAAAGTACACTTTCATTCATTGTACATTCGCTTTTGTTGTCTAAAGAGTTACAACAAAATCAGACCTTTTAATGTGAGCTCAAAGGAGGATTTTTTGCGAGCGTGTTCGGGTGGAAAACCCGAAAGGTGGAGGTGAAATCAAAGGTGGAGCGTGTTGGCGTGCTCGGGTAGAGCATCTTGATTTTAAAATCATGATTTCACAACGAATCAATTATTCATTATAATTATCAGGACCAGTCATCCTTGATCCTCTTCAAGCCAATCTTGACTGGTTTGTCCAAAATCATATCAGAAACAAAGCAATGGTCAACAACTGGGTTCGCACATGTCAGAGGTAAAACATGTGTAAATAAGTTTATAAGGAGATCTCCTCGTTCCTTTCCTTTGGGACATCTATAGGATCTCTCCTTTTGGATTTCCACCCATAATAAAATTGTTCTTGTTGTGATGAGTCCCCTCAACATCATGCATTTGGATGATTTGGCGTAAGCTGACCGCTCTTGCTTCTCTAAACATCCGACCATACGACCGTTGCTTCTGAAGCCGCATGCATTAAACAAACAAAAAGGTGTTGGATGTTTCAGCAAAAACAAGCTGCAAAGAGCTTTTTAGAGTGTCTACTTTAAATGATTCCCAAGCAAAGAACATAAACAAACTATTTATTGTGCTTTGATACCCTTGCCAAATTTTGTGATGTGATGGGCAGTTTGGTAACGACATTCTGAAAATCTGGCCGAAAGGAGTTGGATGTTATTTGTAAAGGTTTACGAAATGCAACATGTTTTGAAAAAAAAATCAGCAATTGAGAGAAAAGCGTGTCTTCCAGAATTTTCAAAAAAATCCTCTTGTGAATTGATGCTTTATCTAAAACTTTGTTTGCATCAGAACTTTGGTTACATTATACCCTTGTTATTAACATAATGCAAGCACAATGCCAATTTTCCAAAGTTTTCAATTTGAATGAAATGTTGCCATATGGTTTCTGAAGTGCCAATTTCATAAAAGTGGCAGATTTGAAAACTTGCTCTTTTCTTATTTGTGGAGCTAGTCCATAAATTTCTATACTTCAGGACCAATTAAAAAAGATGCTGCTTGAGGCAGATAATACTGGTACTAAAATAGGAGGTTTTTTGTCAACAAAATGATTATGTCAAGTTCGGTTATCCAAGGACATCTACGTACTCCACGGGTTATCTAAGTAGGTTTTTTTCTTCCTTATCGCGAAAAGTAATAGTTTTTAGAACCTGCCACAGTTTTTTTTTCTCATATTTTAACTAGAGGGCTAGTTTTAACCTATTCACAATCATGCAAAAATTACGTAGTAGAGAACAACTTTAAGTATTTCAGGTTTATTGGAGAAAAATTAACTTCCCTGCAGATAAAAGATTGCATTCAAGGATTTTTTACGCAATTTTGTTTTCCTTTTGAAAATGTGTCCGTTTGAAGTCAACAAAACACCTCTTGATTTGTGCAGTGCTGAGCATTTTTCAAAAAATCTATTAATTATCAGCTCCTACACACCGGTGTTGTTTACTTCAAGTGGCAACAAAGACGTCGAAGCAACGAATGTAATAAAGATTAGTTGATTGTAGTACATGCTGACAAGTAGGATTTGAGAGGGAACAAAAAGGCAGTTCAGAAGATACAAACATTAGAGAAGCGTCTTGCTACTCACAACTTGCGCTTTAATGGTAAATTTGAAAGCTGATGCAATGATGGTGGAATGTAGAATACACTGGACTTCAATGTCAATAGCATGATTGATTTTAAAATTAGACTAATTTGGTGAGCTCCAAAAATCTAGCATAGCAACCTTTTTCTAAAATTAAAGCAGACTTATTATATACCAGCTTCCTTATTCAAGTCCTCAGATGGCACCACTAGTTCATGGGTTTTCCTAATTCATAACTTCATGATTGATCGGAGAACAAAATAACAATTTACTTATTGCACTTAGTCAACAATCATACTCAATGAAAAGAAAGTAAAACAGAAAAGCTTTCCAGAAAACTTTTGGCGATTTTATTAGCTATGTCAGAGCAGCATTCCAAAATGAAGGAGATAGCTCGGAAGTTAGATGGGTCATTCCTCCCAACTTTTGGGACAATGCCAACTAGATCAAGCTACGGAATCAATCTCATCACTCGTGGAGTTAAAAACTTAAGTTGGAATGTGGAGGTAAAAGTTTTGTTCAATTCATGAAAGCATTGCGTGAACTAAAGTGTTAAGGGTAAAGTGTAAGTGCTTCCCTAGACGGCGTGAATTATATCCCTGGTATGGGTTAACATCCAAAACGGGTACTTTGCACTCATTTCGTTCTCAAGTACACATGAAATGCATTGTTGTAAGATGTGAAATGTGCAAGGTCACATCTGACCTCTTGTTGTGGAACACTGGTTGGCTCAAGGGTAGCTGATATTTTATCGTCAAATCCACTTCACCGCCTCATTGCTTGACCCTTTATTTATATTCCAACAGATCTGCAGAGTTATTGACGTTATTGACCAAATTGACTGAGCAGTGAGCACCAGTACTCCAGTAGGGCACTTTAAATAAATCCAAAGAAATGAGCTAATGAGCACGTGCAAAAAAGAAGTTAAATTGAAGGTTACAAGAATAACCACTAGATGGAGCCAAAACAAGGGCAAATTCTCTTGATTTCAGATCTATCCTCAACTTAAACTTGTTGCCAAAATTGCAGCTTCCATCTTAAAGTGGATTTATCTTCATATTTCGAGTCTTTAAGAGCTCAGCTACGATATTATTGTGTTCAAAGATCAAAAAGCCTAGCTGAATAATCACAAATTAAGGCCAAATACTAAAAAGAAGCACCCGCAACCGTGTCTACCTCAAGATGGCGCTGATTTACATTTCCTAAGAGGGCTTGCTCTGATGGAGAGCTGTTCATTTTGAGAACAAGAGAGGGCACCCAAGTAGGATTTGGTGAGTGCATGCCAAATTATGTGAGAGCCATCTAGGTGAAGTGAATGTTGGTTTTCTTTAAAATCATTCATAGGTAAGCTTCTAGGATTTGTTCACATTACTGTTAGTTGAAATTATTTTTTTATTACATTCATTTTTATAGTATATATTTTATAATTATAATATATTTCTGATAACAAACAAATAACATGTAATTAACATTTTTATTTTCATTTTGTATCGTGACATTAAAAATTTACTTTAAAAATGTTTTTGGATATTTAAGCTTTGATGTTTTTTTGTGTTTTTTTTTGGGTCGAAAAGGAACCATTTAAACTCAAATAACTCAAGAGCCACTCAGTATGATTTAGTTGATATCTTAAGGTGCTTTGGATATTCATTAAGAATAATTTCAATAACATTTTCTTAATATCCCGGCTGACTTTACACTTGCATGACATAAAAAAGACGATTAGCTTCCTATCGATATGTTGGTCCGAAAAATGTTATTATAATTTGGATATTTGGGTCCAAGTTCGATGACCAAATTAAATACAGAATCAGAAATTACAGTACTGGTCCGATCCCTCACCCTGTCCCTACTCCCCCTGTGTACTCCCCAGAACGAACCAATGATGAATTGGGCGGTTAAATCATTGGTGCTTTCTTATCAAAATTGGTGGCATACAACATATAATCTAAGACAAATAGAATTTGAACCTCATTTGAAACTGAATTCATAGATAGAAGTCAAAGAAGTCCCAAATAAAAAGTCTGTGATGTGAAAGTTGGTACCGTCAAGTCTCCAACTCCACAAATAGTTGATTTGAAAATATAAAACAGTAATGATCAAATTATGTTCTGTAAGTCACAACAAGACGGCTAATTACTCTAGCGCTCATTAGAGTCAAGGAAAAGTGTGTAATCTTGGGAAAAAATCTGCGGATACGACAAACGCCATGGATCCCATAACGAAGTGCACTCTAGAATAAACCCTACACACTTGGATGACGGTTCTATTCATGAATCTAGTTTTTAAATAACAAATATATCACGACGCTTTCTTGCTACCTTTCTCAAATAATATGAAACGAATCTTGTCATTGATTTTTTTTTAGGAAAACTGAGTTGAGGTTGAGGTTCAACAAAAACCTCTGTTTAAGGAAACACTTAAAAACCGTTGCATCAACGGGAAAGTAGGGTGTGGGCTCCTGGGAAGAATTTAGAGGGTCTAAGTTTTTTAACCACTCTTCCTAAAAATCCATCCAGAAATTCAAGTTTTATTCCAGAGTCCCGTGAAAGATATGCCCAATTCACTTTCACCATGGTAAATGCAAAGGATCTGAACATTACAGGGTTGACCTAATTCCGTCTCCTGAGATACAATCATGCCCTTGGGATCCAGGTGACGGGGTTTACCAGGATAAACGTGATTTCCCTCAAATATATTAAGTTTAATTTTCACCCACTTCACACTTATCTTGCAACTCGCTCACTATAGACAAGATAGTCTTTTCATATCAACTCAGGTGGAAAGAACGAGCGCCAAACAACCAGGGTAACTCAAGGGATTATCCCCTAGATCCCGGGATTAACGGGATTCCGGAACGGGATTTTCAAAAAAAAATCCAAAAATTGAGTTTATTGCGGAATCACGGGACGGGATTTTGTAATTAAAACCGGGATGTTCCAAAACAAATGCAATTTGAAATGTTTCAAGAATATCAAATGGCAATAATGAAATAAAAGTTTGTCAATGATAAAGCAAGTTTGCCAAAGCATTTGTTTCCTATCAAAAAACCTATTAGGACACAAATCATTATTTTCATATTTATGCCCTAATTTAATAAATCGAGAATCCCCGAATTCTCTAAAAATCCCGGTTTATGCCGTCCCCGGGATCCCAGGGACGGAATTTTGTTCGACGGGACAGGATTATTAAACCTAGTTTCAATTAGTGGATTAGTTTCAATTTTAGAATCAAAAGATGTTTGTGAGCGATTTTTTTTTTCTCGACATTTTCCTACTTCAATCAGAAAAATGTACAGTGAAAAAAAAGTCAAAAAAATCCCCATTTATCTCATAAGTTTTCCTTAGTCATCCACGCAAAAAAAGCGTTTTCACATTGCAAAGAGGTACACAAGTTCATGATCAAGAAATATTGATTTCCAACAAATCCCTCAAGTAACAAATGACTTTTGTGTTTTGTTAAGAATGATGTTTTTTGATAAAAATGAGTTTTGTTAAGAAAATAATCCTATGAAACTAGCAATTTTAACAAATTTTAGGCAATGGCATCGAAATTTGAAAATAGTTGGGTTAATCAACTAGGTTGGGAAAATAAAATGTAAAAAAAAACGCAATGCTCATAGACGATGATTCTTGAAAGTTTTCATGTTCTAATTGCATGGCGTAAGGGCTTCCCTGTTATTGGAAGTTCTAAGAACAAGACAATATCCGTAACACGCATTTTTCACTTACACCTAAAATTAAGATGCTTGATTTGCATAAGTTTGATTCCATTTCTGAAGCTAAGACAAACCCCCTGAGTTTGTTTTGGAATACACAGCTCCCTAAAAGTGCGTAAAAAATGAGACTTAATTGAGGTTCACTTACAATTTGGAAAATTCGGAGAGAAGGTTTTGTCTTACTAGATTCAAATTTGGAACCATTTCTGGATTTAGGTGGAGGTTTGATGGACATTAGACAATTCCTTAGTCGTGCAGCTGCTTAAATTTCTCAGACGTACCTAACCTAACCTAGGTAACCTACCTAGGGAGGAGATGTGGTGTCGTGGTTAGCGCAGTTTCCTTTATTGAGAGAGGTCCCAGGTTCGATTCTCCTCCCCGACCTTTCTCAAGGAAACTTTTAGACGTTAATCCACACCCGTAGACGGAGAACCATTCTGATACCGGACTTGAAATTGCCTATCGGAAGTGATTGGACGATGTGATAGCTGGCTTCGCTGGCCGGGCGAGGCTCAACCCTCCGACCCTAGCACCAACAATAAAAAAAAACCTCGCTCTTCTTAATTATTTTGCCATTCGGAGTGTTAAAGAATTGTTCGGTACAGGCTTAAAATTCTTATCAGGAGAGTAGAAACTTGTTTTTAACTGTAGACCTTATTAAATAGTCATGGCAATATGTTTTGTTATTAGCATTTATATATATTTAGTGCAGTATTAATATCAAAGATTACATGACAAAGGTTGCTTCAAGTGGGTGTTTTAAATTATACCGCTAACGGTGAAACTGGGCTGTTGGCTGTGATGCGTTGCTCAGCCTAGAAATACTAGAAGGCAGAGATTGGCATTCAAATCTATGATTGCCTGACCCGGCACGGACTGTCTGTGACGTCATTCATCATGCGGGAAGCCGAAGTTCATGATAAAAGGAACCTTTTCTTCTACGAAACACATCTAAAATATTTCGCTCATTTGATAGGGCAGTTTGGTTATTGAAAGTCCTCAAGTCTGCTGGAAATGTGTCTAAGGTATTTATCCGATATGAAAAAAAGTGAATTTCAATTAGTGTGAAGTTTTAACAAGGGCCAATTAATGTCACACGATCGGATGATTGACAACAAAATCTTAATGATGTGGAATCTGGGCTTGCGCAAGTTTTTTCACGGGAGGTTGCAAGGTAGGGTTACTGCTTGCAGAATGGGTGCTTTGCTCTTGTATATGAGCAAACACGAATGTGAGTTTGATTTGCAACCCTGCTCAGAAGTCACGAAAGTCAGGGATGCCTTGCCTTTTGGTGATCCTTAAAGGAAAAACAGGTTTATGAAGACTGGTAAACAGTGGGGAATATGATTTCACTTAAGTAAATTGGCAACCCCCAGAACCAAGTCAGATCACTAGAAAAACAACAAAGAAGAAGCACTCTGGTTTGTTATTGAACTTCGTTAGAATTAGCTGAATGTTCAACTGAATGCTCTTGACCAATCACCAGCGTGAATCATCGGCACCGTGTGTTAGCCTACGACGGCCAGTCTCTATTAAGGGTCGCTAGCTCAGCCCATTTCGGCAAATATACGCAAGGTAATGCGCAAAAGTTACTTTTGGGGTGACTAAATTAAAAGCAATCAAGCAAGGCTTTGTTGTGAAAAAATAGGACTTAACATTGATCTAAACAAAAATTTAAAGATGCGGATTTGTACAGTGCATTCCAAAGAATCAAGTGATCTTTTCAAAATGTTTTCAATACAGAGAATTGAAATAGTTTTTAATGTTTCTTTCTGGTGATATATTATTTCAATTGACACATTTTCTAGCAAATAAAACGAGCATAGTATCAATCAGGTGTAAGGTAAGGTAAGGTAAGGTGTCGTTTTCAAGGACCAAAAATCATAATTTACACTTAAATGTGAACTTGAAACTTGAATTCACCAAAATGGGCTGAGCAATGCAACATAGCCAAATTCCTGTTTTGCCGCTAGCGGTAAAATTTAAAACGCTCACTTGAAGCAACCTTTGTCTGTTTCACCTTATAACATGCTATGTTTGACACTCGAGCGCTTTTCTCCTGATTGACATAAAGCTCTGGAGTGGGTCAATGGAAGCAGTTCCCCAAAACTGAATGGAATTGCCGTAATTAATTAGACATCAATGATGCAGGCTCGTGTAAATGGGTCGGAATTGGCGGGAGGATCAAAGCCGATCAAATTTGATTGATGCAATCTTATGATTAGAGCTGAGAGAAAAAGATAGTTTAGGCATCGAGCAGAAAATCTAGAGGGTCCAAAACAGCTTGTTCTCTCTACTGATGGAAAAATCCAATCTAGCAATCTTTCTCACGTGAGGTTGCTAGCTTTAGCATCGCCACAGTCTCTTATACCGTCCTTTAACGAACAGATGACTCGGAGGTCACTGTACATAAGAGTGGGAGGTCAACCTACTAATACAGCCCGCGAAGTTGCACCCTGACACAAAAGTTTGACCTATTTTTGAACTTCTTACAGTTTGTTGGACACGTAAGAACTGAAATTTTGTTTAATAAAGGTCAAAGGTTGCACATTATTTCTTTTTTAGTGAATGCGCTTAAAAGACTATTGGGTCCTTTAACGAGCAGCTGACTGGGAGGTCACAGTATATAAGACTGGGAGGTCACCCTAGTAATACAGCTCCAAATATTGCACCCTGACACAAACGTTTGACCTATTTTCGAACTTCTCAATGTTTATTGGATACTAGAGTCTCTATTGGATACGTAAGGACAAAAATTTGCGTATTAAAGCTCAAAGGTTGCAGGTGCTTCCCATTTCACTGGTTGCGCTTAAAGGACTCTATATAGAGTACACCATCTGGCCAAATCAAGAATCAATTTCTCTTTGCATAGGGCCCCTGATCCAAAGTCGAACAAAGCAGGGGTGCCACTTGCGTTCGTCTCCAGAGGAAAGAATTTTTCCTCATAGAATTCAACAGAAAGTGATGGACTTGGGAGGCTAATTGTTAGACCTGGTTAGGCAACTTATCGTGAAAATGATTGGTGATTGGATTGTTTCCATCTCTCTCTTTGCTCGCGTCGGCAATAAGCTGACCTTACACCTTGAAACGACTGGAAACTGCACAACTCCCAAAAAAAATCTTAGCCCTACAAATGACGGACTGAAAGGGCTTATAACCGAAGCTGAAAGGAGGCTTAACCGAAACCGTAAGAGGGCTTAACCGAAACCGAAAGAGGGCTTAACCGAAACCGAAAGAGGGCTTCACCGAAACCGAAAGAGGGCTTAACCAAAACCGAAACAGGGCTTAACAGAAATCGAAACAGGGCTTAACCGAAACCGAAAGAGGGCTTAACCGAAATCGAAAGAGGGCTCAACCGAAACCGAAAGAGGGCTTAACCGAAACCGAAAGAGGGCTTAACCAAAACCGAAAGAGGGCTTAGCCGAAACCGAAAGCAACTTACTTCAAAATTACATGTGTGCAAAGGGGGGTGAGGCATGGTGTGGTGCGTACTGCGTCGGATTGTCGTGTGGATGGCTGGGGTTCGATCCCGGCTGACTGCCACTCTCCAAAAACTTAACTCTTCGGAGTCAAAATTTAGCATTTGAACCGTCTTTCAATGCAAATATCAAATCTTAAAACTCAACTCTTCAGAGTCAAAATTTAGCGTTGAACTGTCTTTCAATGCAAACTAGGCAAGCCCCGGTTTGATCAAGTCCTTCTGGCCTGTGGTATTTAGTTACATGCAGTAGTCACAGCCCTTGACGGCTTAAATGGGCGAACATGGGGTCATTCCCGAGGGTGAGGTAAAAATTAATGTTTGTTGACTTGTCCAAGTGGAGCGGCAATATCCCCATATGGCGGACAGCCTCTATCAGATCACAGCTGCGAAGCTGCGTTCTGACTCCAGTACAAATAAACAAACATGAATGCAAAGTTCATTGTAAAAGATTCAAATTGGTCATGTGTTCGATGTAATAGAAAATTTAAAAATCGAAAAACAGGTTTTAGAGGTTTTTGAACCAAAAACTCTTCGATTCTGTTGTCAAACTCTATTCCATATGGTCCATGTCTGCTTTCGGTTTCGGTAGGCATAACCAAAACTGATATTTCGGCCGAAAGCGCTTTCAGTCCATCACTAATGCAATCCCTACTAAGGATGTTTACTAAAAAAGAATTTGTGGGCAGTAACACTAACCTCAACGCCATCAGAGTTAGAGTTTCACAAGGAAAGTCCCTTAAATGACTTTGTGGTCCAACATTTTGGACTCCCTTGATTGCTCCTCGACCCACCAAGATTTTTCGTATATTTGCAATGCAAATGAGGTTAAAAATCGTCTGTAGTTGCAAGGGGAGCTACCAGAACCATCTACAGATCTAACCCCATCATCTAGACTGCAAAGGAAACGTGCTGACCTGATCAATCACGCTGCTCCGCTTGTCCGCTTTCACGCAGGTCATTAGAAAAACAGGACAAAAAAGTGTGCTATTTGTCCGTAAAGGCTGGTCCACACATGAAACATTTGGGCTAGATTATTTGTCAAATATTCCGAAATTGTTTGGTGTTTGCCAAATGTTGCCTTTCTGTTGCTTCTACACGTGAACGTGCAGTTTGTCAAATATTTTTGCCCTTGGCCAAAGTGTTGCCTATTTTTTCAAATTGTTTCAAACTGGCACTGTCAAATAAATACTGTTTGAAAACCAGTCCCCTTTAGCAGAGTCCCGTAATATAGAAAGTGAATTGTATACTGCCACATATTGTCACTTTTCAACGACATTTTTTTTTCAATCTTGCTTTCTGCCCAAGACTTTTTCTTTCCTTCAGTGTCATTTAATTTGGGTGGAAAGTCTTACGCATAATGCCACGCTATGGACATTGACAATATCTACTGTCATTTTCAGTCATTTTCTTGTCCCTCCCAACCATTTTAAGACCTCTACTCTCTACTGACATTTGGTTTTGTCCAGTTGGGTTTTGGTGAACATTGGCAATCATAACTGCCATTTGGCAAAGTTGCTGCCTTGTAAACTCCTCCGAACATGTCAGTTGACGCATTTGAGACGTGACTAGTCTATAACACTGCCAACTGATTATCGATGACTTTTGATGTCGTCCATTTCCGTGGATCCTTGCAATCTTTCACAAATGACTTTCAATTTTAGTGATCTTGATGCCAAAAGTTAGAGGATTATTGTTTTGTCCTTCAATCCATTAACTTGAAACTTTTTTCTTAACAATAATCGTTTCGTGATTGGACACCCTGCATGCATTGATGTGTATTTCGATTGTCGACGAGAAAAAGCTAGCCTAAGGACAAATAAATTTTCAACATGTTCAAAGTCAGAAATATTTGACAAACAGAAAATAATATTAGCCAGCAAGCTAATTTTGTCTTGGATTTGACCAAATATTTGCCGTTTTGTTTCACGTGTATACCAGCCTTAACCCTCGTAGATTCCAGCGACTTTACAAGCAAGTTTAGGCAATTTTTTTGGTACCTGTCATCTTGCAGGGCATCTTTTAGATGACTGTTTCTCCAGAAAGGTTGGAATAAGGTTGGCAAGTTAAAGTAGTCCAAGCCAATACGGGTCGGCGCTAGCTAGGGCGCTTGAAAATTCAAAACAAAGCTTCGAGTGATTGATGTTTTTTGCTCGTTGATTGAGGGTGATGTGGTAAATAGTTAGGCCAAATTTTGTTGAAATTTATTAAAATGGCTTCATGAGGGCTTCCAACAACGGAAAACGACCGAAGAGACTTGCAGTTATGTGTTGCGTGGCCATAGAAATCGACAGAGAACAAAAATATGAAACTATACAAATTCCTACGTAGACAATAATCAGGAACAAACTGTGGATCTGACGAAGACTGTCAAGAGATAAGACCAAACAAGAAGCATATAGCAAAATCAATCTAAAGGTTATTGAAAGGTAAAAAAGTTCTCCTAATTTATCTTGGAAATGTTTTCTTATGATATTTGATACTTAAGATTTGCAATGTGCCATTTTAACTTGTTTTAACCAATGACTGAGTAGCATAATGATGACTCTTAATTATGCAATGAGATGTGATATCAGGATCATGAAGTGGGCACGAAACAAAGCAGAAAGAAGAAAGAAGGAACTCTGGACAATGGGACATGCATAAAGGTTGCTCAAGTGAGCGTTTTAAACAATACCGCTGGGGGTAAAACAGGGCCGTTGGTTGTGCTGAGTTGCTTGGATCATTTTGACAAATCCAAGTCATTTCAATTTCAGCGTGTTTTCAATGACTCTAGGTCCCAGGAAATGATTGCTATTTTACATTTAGATACCTCTGCTTACACCTGGTCGATAATATGCTCAGTTTATTTGATAGAAAATGAGATTTATTAAATTATACATTCCAAGAAAGAAGCTGAAGAACTATTTCATTTCTATTATATTATTTACTTTATATTATCATTTTTGATTACTGTTAAGTCCTACTTTTGTAGCAGCACTAGGCTTGCTTAAGTACTTTTTATTTAAATTTTATCACCATGAAAATGAATTTTGCTTATTTTTGACCATTATTTTTCACAAAGTCTAAATTGTATATGAACCAGACGAATGAGAAAAATGGAATCCCAACTTGCTTACACTGTCATCTCCCATTCATACGTCGTCATTAGTTTAGAAACAATTTGTTTGCTTTAATTTACATTCAGTTTTAAGTTTTGAAATTTCAGTTTTTGGGAACAATATCATAGATACTTTTCCATCATGGCTGTTTCTTAGGCCTTTGATTTTTAGAACCGTTGCTCTGTTATCATCAACATTTGTTACTTGTTTGGATTGATACGAGTAGAAGCTATTTTAGTACTAAGAAACAACTTTCACGTACAAGAGGGAGCTGCATTTCAGATTTGTTGACAAGATTCGAGCAAGGACAGCTGACGCGCGGATTTTTGTAAACGTCGTTAGTGTGATTGCCAATAGGACCCTAGGTAGGTGGAAGGTGTGCTGAACTGGTAAGTAATTTTTTGGATTTTTGTTTTTGGATTGTTGGTGCTAGGGTCGGAGGGTTGAGTCTCGCCCGGCCAGCGAAGCTAGCCATCACATCGTCCAAATAGTTCCGATAGGCAATTTTAAGTCCGGTTTCAGAATGGTTCTTCCTCTGTGGGTGTGAAGTAGCGTCTAAAAGTTTCCTTGAAAAAGGTCGGGGAGGAGAAACGAACCTGGGACCTTTCTCACTATAGGAAGCTGCGCTAACCACGACGCCACGTCTCCTCCCTACTTATGGATTTAAATGGATTTTTTTTTCACTCTGGAATCCCAAAAACAAATGCTATTTTGTCAAACCGGGTCTTTGAGGGTTAAGATAACTGAAGCAATGTCGCAAAAAGTTTGATTGAAATCAGAAGGCTTGGAATAGGGGGGAATGAAAATTTCAAGTGTTTAATTTGGTTAGATTTTCATAGAAGCTGTATTACTCCTTGATTTTAGGCTTATTTCTGAGACAAATCATGTTTCTACCAACGTACGATCGAAGTTCACAAGACTTGGCTTTTACTAAAATAGCTAAACTCAATGTATAAATCTATTTTCTTAGATATTGAATAGGGGGAATAGTCAAGGAAAAAAATTACGTAGTCTTTGCATCACATAACGGGAATATTGCACTTCTTTGTCGTGAAGCAATGAAACAAATAATTTAAAATTCAAATAGTGCAAGTGACTAGAGGGGCAATAACAAAGCAAATATGGAGCAAAAGGTATAAGTATCACGAATTCAAGGGATCTCAAAAGCGGTAACAATTTGTAGTAGTATCCAAATTAGTATGGTCAATATGTGGTCTGGCTTTCAAGCCTGCCCGTCGGAAAGAGGGAAGAGAATTATTTCTTTTACCGCTAATTTTACTCCTTCAACTTTGATGACTTACTTAATTTTATCAATCTATTTCTGATTAACGTTACTTATATTGTAAAAATGAGACTTCAAAGAATCTTAACTAATCTTTCAAGTTGTTTTCATGTCAATATCCTGCTTTTTCCAATGATCATGTAATCGAATTGTATTTGTTTTTTAATGTCACGTTAAATTAATTGTCATTTAGGGTATATAAACCATGGAATTAAGGATTCTTTCTTCCGCCACTTTCACCACCTAAATTATGTAACTTTAGGCTGGTGTCACTAGCGATATCCATTCCCTTTCAGGTTCCCAATCAAGTTATGTAGCCTGAGTTGGAAGAAACGCCATGGTGCAGCAATTGGAACGCCATGTTTCGAAACGCCATGGGTGCTCTACTGCGCTCTCTCCCCTTTCATCACAGATTTTCAAATGCACGATCTTTGAGGGACACTTTCGGCATTTAATGAATTGGTCAGAGCATAATTAACATATTTTCGTTTTTAGTGTTTTATATTTAAATTATTACGCAAAAATAGAGAATAACTTAACAACAAGGTTTTCTAAGTCGAAAGATATGAGGAGAAAGAATGTTGACGATTGAGAGTAATTCATTGGGTTTGCTTAATTGCAAGCAATTGCCGTGTCTTCTTAAGAGTCGAGAAAAAAGTTTTGCCATTTAAAGAATATTTATAGATCTGTCTAGGCTTAAAAAACAATCTTGCAAAATTAAAACGAAACACGTTGAGGGATTTAACAACGGCTATGTCAAGATCAATTTTAGTGTCTAATCCAATTCAAATCTATATAATCTATATTATCTATATAATTCAAATCCGTTAATAAAACCGATAGATAAAAACTGGTTCGCACTATAAATATTTTTTCTTCTGAATAACAGGAGACGAGCAAAGAGTCCTAATTGGTCAAAACAGAGTGAGTAGTCTTTAGATGAGCGTGGGTTCAAATACCGCCCTCGCATAGAAAGTGGGAAAAGAGGAAAATTCTTTGATAACTCAAATGGCTATAAAATTACTAAATGACGTAGTGATGTAGAAATGATGTAGAAAAGTTGGATTAAAGGACAGATACTTTGTAGTGGATGTCAATAAATGCTCAAATAATCAAGGAATGAAATTCCAAAGCCTTGCAAATAGTTTTGCAAAATCATTGCCTCGAAATTTTGAATCTTTTTTCCTCTTAGTTCGGAAAGCAACAATGGAGAGGCAACCGAAAATGTCTAGTGTCTAAAGATACAAATCAGTAACGTCAATTTAAGTATTGCGACACTTGTAAAGCAGATTTTTGCACAACGTAAAATTTTGATTTCTTCCCAACCCAAGTGCAATAACATGTTGGCTGAACAAGAGGTCTGAAGTTTTATAATGATAATCCTGTCAGTTGCATGTTTACTCAACAAAGAGATGTTTTGAATTTTTGATTAGTCAATCGCTAAACCAAATCACTACTCAAAACTCATCGGGTTCCAGACTCATGGATCAAAGTCAAAATAAGGGATGTTGCAAATAAAACCCAATCTTGCTCTTCAGTGGAGCGTTTTGCATTATTTTGGTTCTCTCTCAAGGGTTGTCCAAGGACTATGCAATAATAAGAGATGTCATGAAACCCCCATATTTTGGAATAAAAAATTGTTTGAAATTCTCTCAAAAATGTTAAAATATCCCTAGTTACATTAAAACTAGTCGAAAAACTAAAATGAAATGATCGGTCCAAAGTAAAATCAACACCAAGCATAGTCCTATCTTTAGTCTGTGGCGAAATTGATTAGAAACCGGTAGTTTACCTTAGCACGGCCCTCTTAAAGCCTAGTTTTTAATCTAAAACTCCTATTTTGGGCAATTTTTACCTAAAACTAAGTTTTCAACCTAAAGATAACTTTTTTTTCGCCTTTTTAGGACAATTTTGACCTAAAACTAAGTTTTCAACCTAATTTTAACTTTTTTTTCTTATCCTGTAATCATTTGCACAATAAGGTTTCTTACCCCAGTGTCTGTAAAAAACAAAACACAGGAACAAAGGAAGAAAGACGAGGAGTGGGAGCCAAATCGATTTTCATCCCATTAACATGCCAAACCAGCGTTACCAGGTGGTTTCAGGCCGACATTGCCAAAAGTTGTTTGAAATATTGCCAATTTGGGCGCTCAATACTATTTTTGAAGCCACATTCTGCCACCTGTGAGCGAAAATTTTCTCGTTTGCAATCATTTCGTCTCGTTTTTTTGGGCGCTAAATTTTCAATCTTTTTTTTTAAGTCGAAAAATTTCCTAGCTCGTTTTCAGGTCGAAAACATCCAATCTCGTTTTTTAGGTCAAAAATTTCCGATCTCGTTTTTTTTGGTCGAATTTTTTTGCCTGCCCTTCCACTTCACAAATTTTACTGCCACAAGCTTTTCCATACTGCCATTTTCTGCCACTTCCCCATCCCCTTCTCCCCCCACCTCCACTGACAAATAAAATTTTCACTGCTCAAGTGCTTTTACTCTTGCGTGCAAAGAGTAAGGTGCTGTAGAGCAATAAATAAAAGGCTAAGTTTGGTCTGAAAAGCTTCTGAAAAAGGTGTATTCAACCTATAAAAAACTAAAATGTAATTTTGGGCAACCTAATTATGTCATAATTTGCCCGAAAAGTTAACCTAAAATATTCAGCTCTACTTATAACTAACCTGAAGTGTAACTTTTAGCTTCCTTCAGAAACGGAAATAACATAACTGGAATGCCATTGACTATGGATTCAATTGGTTTTCATGCAAATTTTGCCCATTGGAATAAAGCTAATCTCTGCGTCCTGAGACGTAAAACCGAACCGGCGACCTTGCTCCGAAAAGGAAGTCCGTCTATACACTTTGCTACAATCCCTCTTCTCCCTCCCCAATCTTGGTTCAAAAGCCAATAGAGCATCAAAAGGCTATATGAACCCATTCTCATGAAAATAAGGACATTTCTGAAGGCTCTGGCTTCCTTTTTTATTGCTAGTATACTTCTAGGTGAACACAAAGTTTACAAGATATGAAATCGTGCTATGTGCATCATTGGATTCATAGTTTTTACTGTTTAAAGTTGGACTCAAGATCCGAAATTTCAGTGAAGTTTTATGAGGAAATTAAGCCACATGTTGTATAGTAAAGTTAATAGGGTAGGTGATTGATCCAATTTCAACATTTAGGAGCTTGAATTTTTTGACACGCTTAAAAAGCTACCAAAAGGTATTTCTTAAAAAACCGAAAAGTATAAAATACATAAATCTGACAAATTAAGCCAGATTTATATGCTGATACATTTTGCTTATCGTTATAAATTACGCAAGAATAACAAAAATATGGTGGTCTAAGGTAATCGAAAACAAAAGTCATTCTTGTTTAGTTGTTCCCTTTGAATTTTGGTTGATGGATTCAGGTAGATTTACCAAATCGCATCCAGGTATACAAGCAAATCTTATACAAACGTAGAAAATGTTAATTCAGTGACAAATAATGATCGAAATGTACAAGTCTAAGTCATTTTTACCTCATATCCATTGACGACCTTCGAAACCCACATAATATATTGAGTTTAACTTAGGCTGAGATCAGCTGATGAATTGTCAAGCTCAGGAGAACCCTCGATACTGAGCTTTCTGTCAAGGTATGAATTATTACTAGAAGGCTGAAATGTAACCGATTCCTTTTGAAGTATCGTTCATTTGCCTGGAACTAAGGTTGTTCTCTAACGAATTTGGCTCGGTGGTAAAAATGATCTATGAGGTTGAAGGTTGGAAGTTTTGAAGAAAACTAAACATGCGCTATTAAAAGATTTGATGTCATACTTACTTTGACCAAGATGCACCCTTTTCATCCAAGGATAGATATGTGGGGGGCCATTTGGGCTTGATTTCGAGTCACTGGAATTTGAACTGTTGGATTTATTTGAACTGGTTGTATTATTGCCAGTGGCTGTTGAGCTTCGGTGATCTATGGAATCATTTTGACTTTTAGTGGCTGAGCCAGGAGAGGATGCGGTTAAAGCTGGAGATAATGGAGGTTGGCTTTCTGGAGTCTTTGGGCCTAAGGACTGACAAGAGGGTTGGGGCGTTTCACTATCTGAGGCGCGACTCAGGTCTTGGGGTGATCCTAAATTTGTTCCACTATCGGCCGACCCGTTGAGGCCGGGCGTTGCCGCACTGGGATGGTATTTACAACTTGAATTCACAATCAGGTTGCTACTTGAAGGACTTTGGTTTGCACTATTGCCTCTTTGGCCTGTTGACGTATAGTCACCACGTACATGAGATGGACCAATATTGCTCGAATTGGATCCGTTTGAGGTGGGTCCACCAACATTCACGACACGCCCATTGCCCGACGCTCGGCCCCCACCCGCGACCCCAGCGCCACCACTCCCACCCGTAACGCTTGTGTTACCGTCCACCCCACCCCCTTCGCCACTGACAGGAACGCCTCCAGGCACACTGTTGGCTCCACCACTGCCCACCCCACCCCCTGAGCCCATCATTAGAGTATACTGTCCATATTGTTGAGCATGAGCAGCCGCAGTTATGTTGGGGGAGTAACAATTGGGATAACTCATGCCATAATAGTCTTGGCTTGACTGTGACACCGCATTTTGACCGGCTTGTTGATCGGCATAGCATTGAGCTAGGCTATTGACAAACTGGTAAGAACTCATCCTAGTTGATTGTTTCCTCCACTCACTAGTTCATTTCTCCGGCTGATTTCGTGACACAGACAATCACCGTGGGTTGACAACTGCACAAGAGGTAGCACCTAATAAATGTTGGCATGTGACCGGACACGATAATTCAGAACAGTTACGACCAATTGCAAGAGCATTAATAATTGTAATGATAGTAATGGTATGAATGAAGAAAGTCATTCCTTTTCTTTCTATCATGTTTCTCACTTTCCCATGAACCCTTCCGCTCGTATTGACAATCTGAGAATCCGTTCGTCAGTTGATTCCTCAAGCGGATCTTAAATCGGCGACGTCACTCATTTTTTGAGGATTCAGAACAAGAGAACGAACTTCTGCGACTCACTCGTCTCTCAGAAATTACTAGGTAGTTTGCGGAGCGATTGCTCTATAAGCAGGTCTTCCATCCTATTGGCTGTGGTAGCGGCAGTTGGGCCGACGACACAGAAACAGGGGGGAGACAACAGGGAGCAAGCAACCAAAGCACGGACGGACAGACCGAGGGAAGGAAGCAACTAAGCGAGCTGAACGAACGGCAAAGGAAGACGACACGAGGACGAGAGAGCGTCAGCCGATCGAGCACGAAGGAACGAAGGCATGTTCCACTAGGACGGCAGCTCTAGCTAGCAACAGGACCAATAGCAGCATCCACCATCCAGCCTAATGACGATCAAATCAAATCTGCCGACATCGCACTAGCAGTAGCCACAGCCGATCCAGGAGCATTTCTAACGAAAATAGTAGTTCAAGCAAGGGAAGTAGAAGTAAGAAGTAGTAGTAGCAGCAATAGCACAAAACCAAGGCTAGTGAAGCACTTTGAGATAGTTGAAAAACATTGCTCGTCAATGCAGCACTTGCCATGTAAGCTAATGATGAATGCCGGATTGGGGCACGACTCCAGTAAGAAACAGAAGGGAAAAATACAGACAGGCATCTGAGACTACATCATCAAACGCTTTCATATCGACGATTGCCTTGATAATTTAGACGATGTAAATCAATGAAAATAGTTACTCGTCTGTTTTAAGTATGTGGTCGGTTTGGTAGCTTGGGCAGGTTTCAATCTAATCCACGGAGGACGGCAGGAATTCGTCTGTATGTGCCTGATCTAGAGAATGTGATATTTTGCTTCTTGAAAAAGCGCCCCACTAATGGAAGGACGATTTGATTGTCTTAATGGAAAAAGGGCTGTGAACTTTTATGGGTGTACTTATTATTTAAGAATTTCTTTCAGGGTCTTCAAAATAGGTCTGGCTTCTACGAGCAAAGTGTTATTTATTGTGAAACATCAAAAAAGACGAAATGATAAAAAAAAACTTTTTTGTTCCTAATAAAATTGATGCCCAGCTAACGTATGTATGTATGTATGTATGTATGTATGTATGTATGTATGTATGTATGTATGTATGTATGTACCGTATTTGGGTCCATGCTTATAAATTGTTAGTAAAAATGATAAAAGACATGACAGAAATGGTTTTTGCAATAAACTAATATAAAGTAGTAAGAAAAAAAGGGAAAGAGATGAAAGCAAGGTGGGCCTAACAATTATACATACGTGGCAAAGGTCATTTAATCATTTACTTTCAAACACTGTTGTCGCCAAAATATAATTCAGTCCAAAGCCTTTCACTTGATGGCTTTCTCGAATAATATTTGGGGCAGATTAACTGACATACTTTGTCAAAAGACATACTAAAGGTGAGACCCGCCAAATTTGCTACATCGTCTCCAAGAAATCATTCTGCGATCTGCTTTAGTTACTCATTGGATTGTGTGACAACCCAAAATGTTCAAAACCCATTGACCGGTTATCACCTGTTTTCAACACTTTGGATTCTATCAAAAAACTTGAGTATGTAGAGGTTGTCTCCGGACGAGACTTGAGCCATTTACCTGACGAATGCTGTTAATTGGAATTGCATCGTTAGCAAACACTATGGACTTTCTCGTAATTACCTTGACCTGTCAATTACACGACAATTATACTCCGAATAATGTTTAATGACTCATTTCTTTTTCAATGTGACTTTTGTCGAAAAAAACAAATGCTTCCTTGAAAAAAAGCCAAAAGACCTTATAAAAGCAGAAGAGTTCAACTAAGAAACCAGGTAAAGGTCAAACATTTGATATGGTAGAATCTTATTTTTTACCTGAATATCTGAAAATGGGGGAACGAGACATTCAAAGTGACCAGTATGATACAGAAGGCTTAAAAAATGACTCTATATGAATCTTAGCTTCCACATAACTGATTAGGAAAATCAGTTATGTAATACAGTTTTAAAGTACGCTTGAACAAAAGTTAAGCAAAGCACTTGTAGTGTACCTTGGTGCATACAAAATATGTGAGCAAAAGGTTCATGGGAATATTTTATCAACAACAGGTATTATTTTTAATATTATCAACTAAAGGTACACACACATACATACCACACACACACATTGTATTTCAAGCATAGTAACCACCATTTGTTCATCAGAATAACAAAACTAATCTCCTGCTGACTAATGGATATGTTTTATGCACACCCTTTTCATGACTGTCAGCCAATGTGACCTCTTAATTCTTCTGGAGATTCCTAAAATTACAATGAAACCCAACCCAAACCATTGCTCTGTCAGACCTTTTTATGAGCTTTGCTTTCGCTTGAGTTGCCAAATTTGGCCACACTTTTTTCTCTTGTCATCAGTCATCACTGATCATTAGAGCAAGGATTAAAAAGTAAAGATGTAAATTTTCACCTTTTTTTGCCTTTTTGATGGATACAACTTTTTTCAATCAAAAATATTATTTCACTTTTTTTAACCACATTTGTATATATTTATTGCATTTGTGTCTCACTGCAAATTTTTGAATAAATATTCAACAAAGTACTTTCATAATTTGCTCTTTCACGCAAATTTGCCGCTTTTTTTTGGGGGGGGGGGCCGGTGTATGTGCTCTTTGGGCCCTTTGCGTCTTGTGCTTTTCAAGTCCAAGGATCAAACCATACAAACATTTTCTAATCACTTTTGCAAACTTTTCCGACAAACTGAAAATAAATAACAATTTTTTGTGCATGCCATTTTGTCAAAACAAACTTATTTCTCTGTGACAATTTTTCAAAATCTCTTTCAAAACAAGCTTTTGAAAGAGTACAAAAGATGGTGCTGCAAGACAAAAAAACTAGAATTGGATGTGGCTCCTCCAAGAAATTTACCGATAATCCACACCCACAGAGAACCATTCTGATATCGGACTATCGGAAATATTTGGACGATGCAAGAAGCACTGACAAATTCAGTGGTTCTAGGGCGATGCGATGGCTGGCTTCGCTGACCGGCCGAGGCTCAACCCACCGACCTGTTAACACCTAACACAAACAATCCAAAAAAAGGTCAAAGGCCTTTGTTATGTACAACTACGGACAAACATGGGAGACCGGGATCGGTAGAACAAGTTTATTCGGGTGAATAATGAAGAAGAATGGACATCAACAGAAACTATACAAGCGGTTTAAATAGGAAGGGGAACGCACAACGAGTCAT
>CM021321.1:5651396-5688326 GCA_010645155.1 Tigriopus japonicus
CTCGATCCCCACCATGGGATCCATCTGGGCGACTCAATCCCCACCATGCGATCCATCTGGGCAACTCGATCCACTGGGCGATTCCCGACCCCACCAATCCTGGGTGCAACACCACACCGCTATCCAGGATGACTATTGGCACTGCTCAAGAGCGAGCACGCCACAATTTATATTATTATACATGTGTTTTACTTTGCCTCCCCAAAAGGGAGATGTTGCATTCTCTGCTCCCTAGTCATATGCTCGTGCTTACCACTAGTCATTCCACTCTGTATATATTCACATGTCTCAATGGATCATTTACTGGTTACATTTCTTGGGTGTAAGGATTGTTCTTGAAATGAAGCCCAGGGTGACAAGATGTGTCTTTGAAGAGGTAAACTGAGCCTCTTTCTAGAATTTAGATGAAATTTAGCCTCATAAAATATTACCAGATGCCACATCTCCTCCCTACAATAATTCTTTCTGAAAAAAGCGTTCATGCCATGAAAAATATGTGAAAAAAATGTGAACATTTTCATGTTCTTAAAGAATAGTGCTCTTTTTAGTGCAAGTCATAAGTAATTATTCTCTTTTCCTTTTTGATTTAAAATCTGTCACTTGTGGATCATTGATCCATGTTTAATCCAGAAGCTTGCAAGAAAACAGGGTGAACAATAAATATAATAGCTTTGACCAAATGAACAAAATAACTGAGTTCAAAACTCATTGCTCTTCTCAATGAAAAATGTTAAATGAGGCTTAATTGATTTCCACTGAAGTTTACTAATGCCCAGAGAACTTATTTGCAATAGCTTTTGGTGGCAACATTCTTCACACAATACCTATTTCAAGGTTTTTAGAGCTTGGCCTGAAGGGGTTCATGGGACTACTGAAATTGTACTTTTTTGGCATTTCTGGACAGAACTAAGTCATAATAGCTATCAATAATGTGGGCTTTGTATGTCAATCCCATTTCACATGTTTTCAAATATTCATTGAAGGAGGAGATATCAGTATTCAGTTCTTTAACAACAAGTGTATTTCGGTTGATATTTGATCAAATATTATCAATGGATCATAGAACAACCACGAGAAGTTGTCTGGTGTGTTCTTGGTCAAACTCCTGCAAAATGGTCCCTAAATCATCCGAAATGTTCATTAACATTTGAGATTCTCCTTCAAATGTCATTCCATTGTACTATTCTTGAATCAAGTTCTTTCTTAAGGTTATTTCTCATTCTTGGGAGTTGGGGAGAGTATAGAAGTTTTTCAACTTTCTGTTCAGTTTGTTCAAACCATTCAACACTATAGCTGAGTTTATATACCTTGTGACAACTTGAGTTGTGACAGAAATTTTTCGCTACCACACGCCATTGACTTCAATTGCAAACTTGAAAGTACTTAAGTTAGGACAAGAAATCCTGTGGCAAAAGTTATGAAAGAGTTTTGCGACGGGGTTTATAAGCTTAGCTTTCTTTGAACGATTTCTTGTGGCAACTGACGTACTGTCGTGTTTGCAAATGATACCAACGGCGTGTGGTAACGTAAAATTTCTGTAACAACTCAAGTTGTCACAGGGTATATAAACTCAGCTATATGTGTATAATTGGCAGAGAAACCTCTCCAATACTGCAGTTGTTCTTAGGGCTGAATTTTTTTTGGACCTTTTCAACATGTTAACCAAAATATCTCAATCTTAAATGTTAATTGAATTCAAAAAGTGTCTCATAAGGAGAAGTGAAATGTTTTTACTGAACGGTTTCTTTCTAGCAATGTTTGATTTCATATATCTGATTTTCTACCAAATAAACTTAGCATACTATCAAACAGATGTTAGAAGTATCTAAATGTAAAATAATGATTATTTTCAGGGACCTAGGCTTATTGAATACAAGCAAAAATTGAAATGACTTGAATTTGCCCAGATGGGCCGAAGAACTCAGCACATACGAAGGCTAGGGGGGGGCGAGGAGCCGGTGTCGGTGTCGAGGTGTCGACGCCAACACCGGCTTTTCTAACTTTTGGTCTCAGTATCGACACCGGGCTTTGGTGTCGACACCTACAAGGTTGCGTGATTTTTCCAAAAATACGAAAAAATACACAAAAACTACATACTCACTTTATCCGCCAGTGTCGATGTCAAAAATGCCGGTGTCACCCATCCCTACGGTATGGCACGGTACGGTACGGCACGGTACGGTACGGCACGGTACGCAACGGTACGGTACGGTATCTCTACGGTGTCCCTACGGCCTAAGGTACATTTTTCAAGGAAGCCAGAGTGGCCACGCGTACTAGCGCGTTCTTAAAAGTGCCGAGTGTAAGTGCTTCCCCAGACGGCGTAGGTTCGAATCCTTTTGGGGGTCGGATTGAAGCTGTAGGGAGAAATCCTTAAAGGAAGCCAGAGTGGCCACGCGTACTAGCGCGTTCTTAAAAAGTGCCGAGTGTAATGCTTCCCCAGACGGCGTAGGTTCGAATCCTGTTAGAGGTCGGATTGAAGCTGTCGGGAGAAATCCTTTTTCAGAGAGCCAGAGTGGCCATGCGTACTAGTGCGTTCTTAAAAAGTGCCGAGTGTAAGTGCTTCCCCAGACGGCGTAGGTTCGAATCCTGTTGGGGATCGGATTGAAGCTGTCGAGAGAAATCCTTGATTACAGGGAATCGCATTCCTTGTAGCGGTAGTATAAAATCCGCAACCAATAAAAAA
This sequence comes from Tigriopus japonicus, assembly GCA_010645155.1. NCBI lineage: Eukaryota > Metazoa > Arthropoda > Copepoda > Harpacticoida > Harpacticidae > Tigriopus > Tigriopus japonicus. The sequence continues at coordinate 5,654,083 of CM021321.1, forward strand.
AATCATTCCAGTTTTACAAGAATCATTTAAAGAAAAATACTTGTTATTTTTAAGTCAAGTTTGTTTACTCAGATACTAAATAAATTTAAACTCTGACTTTCTTTGCTTATTCAATTGTAATATGTATGATGGACAAATTACGACTTAGCATTACAATTGATCAAAGTCTGATTTGTAGATGCTTGCTTGTTATAAACCGAATAAGTTTAAAATGCATTAATCTCAAAGTAAATTAACAAAATTTGAAATCTAGTACCAAACAAGCCATTTTCGTTTTCTTTTAAAAATCGATATTGGGGCTTTCAGTTGTATCAAAAACTTCCTGGGACACAATTCATTCATCAGTTCGTTCAATTAATTGCACTATTAATTAATGAACCATATGATAACATCAAGCATTCTAGAAAAATAGGGATAATCTTATTTTTATAGCCCAATTTTATCACTAACTAATATTTAAATATTAAAAACTTTGAGCTCCAAAAACACTTTTTTCCAATATTATAATTATATTATCAATTTGAAATATGATAAGTAGGGACAGGAACTTAAGACGAATAAACTTATTCGTTTTTTTTCGTCTTTATTCGTCTTTTTTACCCTTATTCGTCGCGACAAATTTATTCGTCTAATTTGGATTTTATTCGTCTTTTTTCGTCTAATCCAACAATTTCAATCAACTTTTTTCTTCTTATTAATCAAAAATTGGAGCCTTTTACAATGCCTCTCAACTTCGCCCCAGACAAAATAGTCGAGAGGATTGAGATCAGGCGAGTTTGGCGGTCAAAAGTGGGGACTAGGGACAGGAACTTAAGACGAATAAACTTATTCGTCTATTTTCGTCTTTATTCGTCTTTTTTACCCTTATTCATCGCGACAAATTTATTCGTCTAATTTGGATTTTATTCGTCTTTTTTCGTCTAATCCGGCAATTTCACTCAACTTTTTTCGTCTAATTAGTCAAAAATTGGAACTTTTCTTAGATTTGAAGCTTTTTTCTCAAATTTGGATAAGGAAGCCAGAGTGGCCACGCGTACTAGCGCGTTCTTAAAAGTGCCGAGGGTAAGTAAGTGCTTCCCCAGACGGCGTAGGTTCGAATCCTGTTGGGGATCGAATTGAAGCTGTCGGGAGAAATCCTTCAATTTACAGGGAATCGCATTCCTTGTAGCGGTAGTAAAAAATCCGCAAAAAAAACAAAAACAGACACTTAAAAAAGTTCACCGCCAAAACTTGGGCAACAAAATATGATCCACACTTACACTTTAACTTGTAGAGTTTCCTGACACAAAGAAAGAAAATTAGATTGAAAAGGCTATCTGACTATTCGAAGAATTAATGTCAGCAAATCTGCTTCTAAATAATGCTCTATTAACAACGTTGAAATAAGGGCGGTTTTGAGCTCTTGGTATTTTTAAATTTATGTGTTCCACTGACCATTTCTTGCTTATTTTGCCTTTTTCCGTTTGTAAACTTTTTAGATTTTGCTGTTTTGCACAATCAGGCAATTTTATTCGTCTTTATTTGTCTAATCGGGCAATTTTATTCGTCTTTATTTGTCTAATCGGACAATTTTATTCGTCTTTATTTGTCTAATCGGGCAATTTTATTCGTCTTTATTTGTCTAATCGGGCAATTTTATTCGTCTTTATTTGTCTAATCGGGCAATTTTATTCGTCTTCATTTATCTAATCGGGCAATTTTATTCGTCTTTATTTGTCTAATCGGGTAATTTCATTCGTCTTTATTCGTCTAATCAGGTAATTTTATTCGTCTAATCAGGTAATTTTATTCGTCTAATCAGGTAATTTTATTCGTCTAATCAGGTAATTTTATTCGTCTAATCAGGTAATTTTATTCGTCTAATCAGGTAATTTTATACGTCTAATCAGGTAATTTTATTCGTCTACTCAGGTAATTTTATACGTCTAATCAGGTAATTTTATTCGTCTAATCAGGTAATTTTATTCGTCTAATCAGGTAATTTTATTCGTCTAATCAGGTAATTTTATTCGTCTAATCAGGTAATTTTATTCGTCTTTTTTCGTCTAATTTGACAGTTTTATTCGTCTTAACTTTCTGTCTCTAATGATAAGTAGGGACGGGCAAAAAGTGTAAAAAGATTTTTGGTAACATAAACACATTTATTTGCCTTTTTGCACTTTTCACCTTTATTTGCACGATTTTTTTACGTTTTCGGCCTAAATTGTACAAATTGTTGCGAATATGCTATTTCTTCTTTGAAAATATTCACTTTTGGAAGATTTTTTTTCCAAATTTGAAAACCAAATGTGATTTAACACTCATCATCACAAAAGTTCAGACAATCCATATAACTCAAACAAGACACAAGTATGGGGAAATCTCATTGAATATTGTCCTTCTGATATTTGTAGATAACTGAATTCAAGAATAGTTTGTCAGCAGCAACGTTTTTTCCTACTTCAATCACAATTAGTATAGTGTTTTAATAAAAGTCAATATAAGTTCCCTATTTATTGAGTACTTTTATATTCTGCTTAGATTGCATCCCAACATGATCCCATGATTTCTTCTTTGCAGTTTGCTTACCTTTCTGAAAAAAAAAACAATTTTCAAAGTCAAAGCAAAAAAGACCGTTTTGAACAACAAAAGTTAAACATATTTGAAAATCTCCAAGGCTCCCAGCGTAGGTTAACATAGTATTGATTACTACTACTTCAATATGTAAATTCTGCTCTTCAAGATTGAAAAATAACAAGCGGATGACAAGAAAATATCTGAAGCTTTTTGTTTTAGAAATTTGTGTTTTTTTCGGTTTTTGAAATTTTATTTAATTTTATTTTCACCTTTTTGGTTTTTATATGCGCTTTTGATCTTTTTCTGCATTTTATTTTACGATTTTGGGCTGTTTTTTGCAACTTTTGGTAACTAAAAGCTTGTTTAGATTTGCGCTTTTTGCCCGTCCCTAATGATAAGAGTATATAATACGAGCTTTTCATTATTTTACATAAACTTTCGTCAAAAATTCAATAGAAGTGTTCATAATCTTGTCACCCGATCGGGCAGGTGCATTAGACATTTTGGATGATTTGGTTTTGCTTCGATTTGTGGTGCGTTGTGTCAATTGGGAGCAGTTAATTAGCACCAATGTTTAAAGTACGAGGAAAGGGTCAGAGGAGCCATGATAAACGTCGAAAAGGCTTTGCGAGAAAATCAAGGCCGTATCAAGATTGAGACCTACCTTACCAAACTAAGAAAACAAGATGAAAGATTTCAATCGCTTCTTGAAACCAAAGTGTATTGGATGGATGGAGGGCGGCTGAAAGATCAACTCTAGAAAGGCTCGTGGGAATTGGAAGAAGAGTTTAGACAAATTGAGCACCAAGCCAACCGGTTTATTTATCAAGCGAAGAAGCAGAAGTAAGAAGAAGCATAGGCGGGAGCTCTTGCTCCCAATTTTAAACCACCAATTTTTGAGGGCAACCCGTTAGAGTTTCCTTGGTTTTGGGAATCATTCGAAGCTAAGGTACACTTTAATGCTCGTGTGAGTAAGTTCTACAAGATACTTATTTGATCGAGGCATTAAAAGGAACGGCAGCCGATCTACTGTCGGGGATGAGCACAACCACAGAGCATTACGAAGAAGTGGTTCAACGGGTTCAGGAGAGGTTTGGCAGAAACCGATTGATATTCAGACATATTGTTAATTCAATTCTCAAGCAAGATAGGCCTGCAACGTTTGATTCCAAGGCCTTGAGGAAAATGAGAGATAACTTTTGCAACCGATGGGCAACAATTCGAAGTCAGAAAGTGAAACCCACGGTCGATATGCTTCTCATCCCCATCATGGAGTCCAAACTCCCAAGGGATGTACGAGAAGAGTGGGAGCTAAAGATTGCACAAGAGATCGAAAAGGATGTGTTTGCTCCCGAAAAGTAGTTTTTGTCATTTCTGACTGCCAAAGTTAAGTCGACAGAAGCAGCGATCGACCTGAAAACTGGATGCGATATAAGGGAAGAAAGAAAAAGAGAAAGGAATCCACCGTCGGGTCCGAACCAACGTGTGTTCTCTGGCCAAATGCTTGCAGCAGCATCGGAACGATCTGAACCCAAATCACAATTAGGTTGTCCTTGTTGCGATCAAGCACACCTCATCATCAATTGCCCAAGATACTTTAACATGGATATAAGGAAACGATGGACTGAATTCAGAGCCAACCCAAAAATGTACAAATCTTGCATTAGGTGCTTGGGGTTTCGATTCGGTCGAAGAGGTCATGGCCATTTTTGCTCACAAGTCTGTTCTGTGGAAGGATGTGGAAGGAACCATCATGCGCTCTTGCACGAAGATATTACGAACGAAGAGGCAAATTCGGCTAAATCCTCTGCACTTTTGACATCTTCAAAAGTTTTGAAACCAGTCCGAAAACCGAAGTCCAGTGTGCAAAAGAAAAGAATTCTCCAAATTGTGGGAGCAATAATTCGAGCGGGGCTGAAGACCTGCAAGATTTGGGTCGGGCTGGACTCGTTTGCTACCCATTCTTATGTGAGAAAGGACATTGTGAAGCGTGTCGATATTCCCGTATTAGAGACCATTCACATGGAAGTTCATGGTTTTGGAGGGAAGGTGTCCAAAGGAGATGCAGAAGTAATGAAGTTTGACCTGGTATCAAGTGATGAGGTCATGGCCATTATGATGAACGCAATCGTCAAGACTAGGAAAATTTGTTCTCCACTACCACCCATTGCGTTAGGACAAACGGAGTTGTCCTGCTTAACCGGATTGAACGTGGCCGATGGGATGCCTGAGGGAGAAGTGGAAGTTGATGTTCTATTGGGAGCGGATCAATGTTGGCAAATCATAAAACAGACCAAACCAGTACCTGGAACTAATCTCGTGGTCTTGGACACCGTGTTTGGACCAGTTCTCACTGGCACTCATGACATCAATTACGAGGAGCAACGCCCATCAAATTGTATGCTTGTCACCGTCCCACGAGAAGGCCATGAATCTGTCAGGAGTGGAACAACAGGATTGGGTGCCTTGGGTGATATTATGGTGTGCTTTGGGAACCTGGAAAGCGTTGGAATAGAGGATTGCAAGGTGGTCCATACGAGGCAGGACCAACAAGCTTTGGAACTATTTGATAAGTCATTGAAAAGATGTGAATACGGGCATTATGAGGTCGGATTACCGTTCAAGAAGGATCGGGCTCACTTGTCTAATAACTTCGTTCAAGCAAGAAGATTTTTGGAATCTACAGAAAAACGTTTAAATAAAAACCCAGAGGTCCGATCTCAGTACTGCAAAGCTATGAATGAATATCAAGAAAAAGGTTTTGCCCGACAACTGAGCGAAGAAGAGTTGAATGAAATGAAAGACCAAGAAGTCTACAATGTACCACATCATGGAGCGTCGAAGGATGAGAGTGTGTCTACGACCTTACGAATAGTTTTCAACGCGAGCTCACCCGATAGAAATGGAGTGGCCTTGAATGACGTGCTTCTCTCGGGACCACCCCTTCAAAATGACATTGTCCAGGTTTTGATTCGTTTTAGAGCCAATGAAGTCGCGTTGTTTGGCGACTTGCAAAAAATGTTTTGCCAAACTCGAATTCGCAAAAGTGATCAACGTTATCAGTTATTCTTGTGGAGAGACTGCTTGAGTGAGATCTTCCCACGAACCTACGCAATGACTTGTCTCATGTTTGGAATTACATCGAGTCCGTTCCTTGCCCTGAATTCTTTGAGGGTTCACTAAAATGATTCAACACTTCGAGCAAGATACCCAAATGCTTGTGCTGAAGCGGAAAGAAACATATTCGTAGACGACATCGTGACAGGTGCTCCTAAAGACGCTATCAAGTTATGCCAATATCTTCAAACTATCTTTGATGCCGGAGGATGGACGGTGACCAATTTATCCTCAAATTCGAAAGAAGTAATGGAAAGCATCCCTAAAGAGCGATGAATGCCCGGACTAGTGTTGGACTTACATGCGAAGGGGGCAAGTCATGGCCTTACTTCAACACTGGGGCTTCGATGGAACATTGGTGATAATGTGTTTGCATGCAAAGTCAGCACCAGTTGGGCAAATATAATTCCAAGTGAAATCAAAGTGATGAAGAGGAAGATCTTAGCCACGCATTTGTCAATCTATGACGTGTTTTTTTTTTGCTTCATATGTCATCAGAGCAAAGGTATTGATTCAGGAATTATGGAAGCTGAGAGTGTCATGGGATGAAATTATTGAAGGGAAGTCGGCTCAAGACTTTATAAAATGTTGCGAGGAGATCCCTCTTCTATCAAAGATTACAATACCTCTATGGATTGGATGGAAACCACGTGATCAAGGGATTCAGTTGGTGGCAGAGCAAGGATAAAAAAGTTTTTTTTAACTGCAGAGTAGAAATTCTAGATAGTTGACGCTGCTAACTCTCCTATATTGCCAGTGTTCAGCTGAACCAAGCTGACCTACTGTACATCGTAAAACGTCAAGAATTCTACTCTGCAGGAAAAAACTTTTTTATCCTTGCTCTGGTTGGTGGGGTTCGGTAATGCAAGTGAGGCTGCTTATGGAGCAATTGTCTACGCAATTATCGGAGGACCGGATCGGAAAATAGAAGTAACGTTCATGATTGCCAGGACAAGAGCTGGCCGCCCATCTTTTGTGCCGTTTAATGAAATATGTGAGTGATTCGTTGGAGGAGCGTGTTGTTTCAAGGTCATATTTCACAGACTCATCGATTGTCTTGGCCTGGTTACGAAAGTCAAGTCATGAATGGAAGACCTTTGTGAAGAATCGCGTTCAAGAAATCCACGATGAGTCCAATGTGGAGGAATGGGCTCAATAGGTCATATGTTTTGTGTTTGGAGATTCATGCTTTGAAGCATACTTCATACAGCGACTTCCATCCTTTCTGCGTCTTTTTAGCGTTTTCAGGCTTCTAAAATAACGCCATATGAATGTCAGCTTCTACGTATTAGATGTTTAACCCAAAATTTGGTAAGAAATGCTCTAGAAGGCTTAGCATACGCTTGAAGTCAATAATGGAAGCATGCTTGCAGCATGCCTTAGTGCAGACAAAACATATGAGCTAATATTGTTCAGGCTCCGAAAACCCGAGCGATCTACTCACCAGAGGATCTACTTTGCGAGATTTAGCCGGATTTAGCATTTACTGGAAGGGTCCAGATTGGTTAATGAGACCACGGGATCAGTGGCCAAGGCAAGCAGACCACTTAGCCTCTGACGAAGAGGAAGTGCGGAAAGAGATGTGTGCAAACACGCCAGTGATCATCGCAACTAGACGGGATTATGATGGCCTCTTCCTGCGTTATTCTTTATTTGACAAGGTGGTGAGAGTTGTGGCAAGAATCATGCGGTGGCGGAAAACGTCGACTCAAGAAAGGCGTTTGACTTTTGCCGAATTGACAGTGGATGAAATCAGAAAGGCGGAAGATCGCATAGCAAGAGTAATTCAGACTCGCAATTTTCCAGAGCTCCAGTTACTTCAAAACGGTCTTCGTATCCCTAAGGAAAACCACCTACTACCATTTAACCCCATCCTTTGTGCGGAGAGGTTGGTTCTTGTTACTGGAGACCGCATTTGCCTTTCAGATTTACCAAAAGAAAAACGGCAAGCTATCATCCTTCCCAACAATGGAGGAATGATCGTGTCTCTGATCATTCAATCTGCGCATGAAATGCATGCTCATGCACCACAAGAGACCACTTTAGTGATATTGAGAAGTCGATACCAAATCATCCATGGACGACCAGAAGCACGAAAGGTACTCAAACGGTGTGTGGTGTGTAAACAACAAAGAACCAGACCTTGTGAACAAAGAGTGGGAATTTCGCCAAAGGATAGGGTGTCGAGTTTCCCGCATTTACCCATGTGGGACTTGATTTTACAGGACCTCTTATGATCAAGGGAGACGGCGGCAAACCAAAGAAGGCATATATTTGTGTCTTCACTTGTGCAGCGAGTAGGGGACTTCATTTGGAACTCACAAGTGATATGAGAACAGAGGAGTTTTTGGCCGCTCTTACTCGAATGATCAAAAGAAGAGGCGTTCCTCGGACAATATTCAGTGACAATGCAAAAAGTTTTGTGAAAGCAAATGCCATGCTGAGGAACGCTTTTGCCAAGGTGAACAAGGTGCAAGTGGATTCCGGCCAGCTTCAAAAATTCTTATCAAAGAGCCCCACACCATGGTGCTTTCTGGGAACGGATCAATCGAAGTTTAAAAGAACCTTTGAAAAAAGTGCTTGGTGGAGCATGGTTAACTTACTCAGAGATGAACACCATGTTGACTGAGATTGAAGGAACCATGAATGCACGTCCCCTAACCTACCAAAACTCCGATGCTGATTGGCCTGAGCCGATAACTCCTGCTCATCTAATCTTAGGTCGTCCAATATTACAAATGACTGGAGTTCTTCAGAGCCCAAAATCGCTTTCAAAGCGGTACAGATACTTGTGCCGAACCCTTGACCATTTTTGGAGGAGACGGTCCACAGAGTACGTCCCAACCCTTATAAAGCGTCGCAGATGGATGACAGAAGAGGAGGCTCCAAAGGTCGGAGACGTGTGCTTAATCTCTGAAGATAATGTCAATAGGCCAAAGTGGCCTATGGGAGTGGTTACTGAGGCATTACGTGGCTTTACGTGGGCAAGATGGACTTATTCGAACATTGAAATTGAAAACGTCAAAAGGGATACTTTGTCGTCCAATTCAGCGGCTTCATCTTCTAGTGAAGGGCGAGAACCCAGGATTGGTCGAAAATGATCCGACCTCAGCATCGCAGGAGAGAAGCATTCAGATGGACCAATAGCCCAACGAGGATTTGATGCCAACGAACCCTTTCGAGCATCAAGGGGGGGAAGATGTTCATAATCTTGTCACCCGATCGGGAAGGCGCATTAGACATATTGGATGATTTGGTTTTGCCTTGATTTGTGGTGCGTTGTGTCAATTGGGAGCAGTTAATTAGCACCAATGTTTAAGCTTAGATCCAGTTTGTGTCGACTTTGATGTACAAAGAGACCTACGTTTTGAAACCTAAAGACAAGAAATAAGAAAATATATTGAACGTGTTACAAACCGAGGTTAATTTATTCTGGCCATTGATGGTAGCCAGAACAATAAGTTCTTATCTCAGCCTCGATTATTGGTTCCCATACAACTCCCCCAACACTGATCTCCACTTGTAAGTTTCCACGAGGTGATCTCCGCCAAGGTAAACTCCCCCAGCAGTTATCTCCACCAAGGTAAACTCCCCCAACATTGATTTGCGCCACGGTGAACTCCACCACAGTAAACTCCGCAACTTTAAACTCCCCAAAAAGTGATTTCCGCCATGGTATCTCCGCCAAAAGAAACCCAGCCTTCGAAAACTCTCGCATGAGAAATTTCTTGGTTATTGTGCCATAATAGCACTGATCAATCAATGAATTTGACTCAACACTCACCAAAAGTCCACTGGGTCATGGCCATAAATGGATTTGGTAACCATATAGTTGGTTTTTAATGGTCTCAGTGTAAGCATGAGAAGTGATCTTTCTTTTGGAGGAAATCATTATTTGGGGAGTGGCAAAGATTACCTTGGTGGAGTTTACCGTGGCAGAGTTTACCGTGGCAGAGTTTACCGTGGCAGAGTTTACCATGGCAGAGTTTACCGTGGCAGAGTTTACCATGGCAGAGTTTACCGTGGCAGAGTTTACCATGGCAGAGTTTACCGTGGCAGAGTTTACCATGGCAGAGTTTACCGTGGCGCAAATCAATGTTGGGGGAGTTCAACTTGGCGGAGATCACCTGGTGGAAACCTACATGGGGAGATCACTGTTGGGGAAAAGAGATGGCCACCTGAATTATTATCATTATGGCTTTTTATTTGGCATTATTTCTGCCATTTTCTGCCACTTTGTTGCAGAAATTGGCAGAAATTCAGCAAAATTTGCTCATCTTGAATATGCCTCACCCATTTGGGCTCCAATGAGTTCGGCAGGTTTGGAAAAGGTCGAGCGGGTCAAAAAATGTTTCACGAGGAACATCACAGGAAGTAGAGAGCTCTAGCTTTTGGAATCTCTCCCAACATGAGAGCACTCATATTCGGAGAGATTCTAAAAGTTAGGGCTGTGCAGTACTCGGAGAAGGTATAAAAGGTATCTGATACTGAAGTAAAGCGAGATGTAACGGTTTGAACCTTTTATTAAAAACAAGGAATATTTAAATAAAAGAGAGAGAACATCAAACGCAACAAGAACCTACCCTCAGCTCCCAAGTGAGGATGTTCAGCTCGTTGGAGCTAAGATCAGACTGGAACTGTATGTTGAAGACTGAGGTAGGTTTAGTGAGGGATGGATGGGTTTGATGATTGGTGGCGAGTGGGGTTTCACGTTTGTTGGTTCAGGATGTCATAAAACCGAACGGACTTAAATGCCGCCCCATTATCCGATCTTTGAGTGCGTGGGAAACCAAAGGCGGAGTAAATCTCCGTGAGGGCGGATATCGTGTCTTCAGAAGAAGTGCTCCTCACAAATGTTGCTGTTGGAAAGCGCGAGAGATCGCACCGAGCTACTAGAATGTGAGAGCGATCGGGCAGGGGTCCAAAGTGATCGATAGAGACAGATTCCCAAGGCAGGGTAGGCGTGGCATGGGGTTGTTGCTCGACTTTGGCATACTTTTCAGTCACGGTTTGGCACGTTTTACACTGGGACACGAAGTGGTCGATGGCCCGGTCCATGCCTGGAAACCAAATCACTGTCCTGAGTCGCCGTTTGGCCGAAGAAGCGCCCAGGTGTGAGCCCCCATGAGCTAGTTGAATAGCATGAGGTTGAAGCTTCTGAGGTAGGACTAGTCGCTCACCCCGAATCACGTTTCCGCCGGCCGAGATGCTCAGCTCGGAGAAAATGCGCCCAAAGTTAGCCACGCGCGGATCTTGGCTGAGCTGGCCGCCAAGAACGTCCCGCTTGAGAACCCGCAGAACCGGGTCTCTCTTGGTTGCTTCCTGTACTACGGCTGGCGTTATGGCTTGACAGATGTCGCCATCCAACACCAAATTGATTGTCTTCTCGAGTTCGTGAGTGGATTGTTGTTCTTCAGTCGGCAGACGAGCCAACGGGGTTGGGTGTCGGCTGAAGAAATCGGCTGGTTTGGCTCGGCCAGGCTGCCACGCCATTCTGAAGCTGATGTCTTGATGACGTAGAATGATTCGATCTGATCGGGCCGAGCCGGGGCGAGTGCCCCGAAAGATGGGCAGGATGGGCTTGTGGTCCGTGATGACAGTCACATCAGGGTTGCCAACCAAGTAAATGCGCATTTTCTGAAGACCATAATCCACAGCCAGGGCCTCGAGATCCAGCTGAGGATATCGCTTCTCCACATCTGTGGTAGCCCTGGAAGCAACGGCTACTGTTTTGAGGTGGGCCTGATCAGGGCCCTGGCACAAGATAGCGCACAGTCCGTCGTGGTGCGCATCCACAAACACGAAGGTAGGGAGCCCAACGTCAAAGTAGGTGAGGCAGGCAGACTCATGCAGCGAATTCTTCAAGTGGTTAAATTCCTCTCCATGGTCGCGCGTCCACAAAAACTTTGAGTGTTTTTTGGTAAGTGAGCGCAACAGCGGGGTTTGACGGGCTATAAATGGGATGAAATCGGCATTTGAGCGAGCCATGCACAGGAAGGAAATAAGTTCGTTCCTATTTCTTGGCCGCCCTGCCTCTCGCAGCCGCTGAATTCGCTCAGGGTCCGGCTTGAACCCCTCACTTGAGACCCTCATTCCCCAAAATGGGATCTCCAATTGTCTGAACAGGCACTTTTCCGGATTCAGGGTCATGCCGGTGTCAAGAAGTCTTTCAAGGAACGTGTTCAAGGCCCGGTCATGTTCCACATAAGTGGGGGCAGCAATCACAATGTCGTCATGGACTGCGTGAAGACCAGGAATGTCGCTGAATTTTTCTCGGATGGCCTTCATAAATTCACCCGATGCTGGCTTCACTCCCATGGGGAGCCGCTTAAAATGATAGAGTGCGCCATTCACACGGAACACAGTGAGGTGTTGTGATGATTTTGACAGGGCCAGTTGATGGAATGAGGATTTAAAATCGAGTTTAGAAAACACTTTGCAACCAACCAGGCCCGCCTTGATGGAGTCTATTGTAGGAATGGGTACGTGGGTATCTACAAGACTCCTATTGAGGTTACGTAGATCAATAGTTACCCTAATATCTCCGTCTTTTTTAGGGACTACTTGGACATTGCTTACCCAGGGTGCAGGGCCATGGTGGGGTTCAATGACACCATCCTGGAGCATTTTATGAATCGCGCTTTCCACCTTGACCTCAAGATGGAAAGGGGTGTAGCGGGGAGCGCATGCCACTGGTCTTGGATGCTCTGTTAGATGCAAGTTGACCTCGTATCCCCGAAGTAGGCCTATGCCTTGAAAAACAGGCTTGAAGCGCTTCATTTTGATTCCACCCACACCAACAGCCGGCCAGAGCGTTTGTACAGCCATTTCCACGTTGCGCACGGAAGGCTCAGGCTCATTGAATGTAATGATACCAAGTGATACGCATGTTGCGCACGAGATAAGTGGAATCATGGGGCGAGAAGGAGTGTCGTCTATTACATACCAGGTGCAAACGAGGGTGGTCTTGCCCCAAGTCACATCCCCTTTACAGATACCGATAGGTTGTATGCGTCGGGATGAGGTACCGTATGGTTTGATTCGGGTTTTTGTCTGCTTGAGCGATTTAAGGAGCGAATGAGGGGCTAATCTTTTTGGGATGATGTTAATTTGGGCACCCGAATCGGCAATGCCACTTATGGGTGATCCATTGACAAACACACACACCCTTGGCAAAGTTGTTTGTGATTTTCCAGTCACATCGGCCATGAAGACGTGAAGGAAGTGGGCATTGGCCTCCGAATCGTCATCTTCGAATTCGTCACTTTCACTGGATTGGACTTGGGCACTACTTGTAGATTTTATCTTACGATACCTTTGCTTCCCGTAGGTTTTTTGCTTGGCAGGTTGGTCATTCTTCGGCTTTATGGCAGTTTCGGCCCTTGGTGCACTGCGGCATACAATTGCAAGATGACCAATTTTGTGACAAGATGAACATGTTTGGTCCTTTGCCGGGCAGGACTGTGGGGGATGGCTCCTGCTTGAGCCGCACTTGTAGCACGTTGACCCCTTTGAAGTCCATGCTCCACTGCGTCGGTGGTAGGAACTCATGGGTGACCCCGTGTTTCGAGGAATGGATGATGAATTGCTAACGAGATTTGCCGCGGCGTGTCCGTTTGTGACGGAATGGGAGGCAGTGGCGGAATCTTCAAACAAGATGCCATTAGCGATGGTTTCTTCTAAGGACCAGTTTTTCTGGATAACGGCATCTCGTAGATTTTGGTTTGATGTGCCAAGGACGAGTTGAATCTTGGTCGCCATTTTGATTGGGTCACCTTCATTAAACTCACTTGTCTCGAATCCACAGAGTTTCACGTGCCGTTGGCACCGCTCAGCGAACTTCGAAATCGGTTCATCTGGGTCTTGGCTCAAAGCTCGGAATTGAACTATGGAATGCCACCTCGCCGATTTTGGGCGATATCTATCTCGGAGGCCTTTGATGATGACGTCGAAGGTAGTTTCCTCCTTTGTTCTTGCGTCGGGGAGGATAGTTTGGATATCTGAACGGCCGTATTCACCAATAAACCAGAGGAGTGCCCTCTTCTTGGCCTTTTGGTATTGAGTTATTGACGCCTGGTCGTTCACAATCGGTTCTTTCATAGCGTGGTCGCAGAAGATTTCAAAGGTCTCAATCCATTGCTCAAATCCTTGCGCAACGTTCCCATTCAGCTTGTCGGGGTCGAATGGGTCTGGACCACGGGAGGCTTGGGGGTCCATTTCGGGATGCGTGGGTCTGCTTCTCCAGCTTCGTTCGCCAGTGAAGTAAAGCGAGATGTAACGGTTTAAACCTTTTATTAAAAACAAGGAATATTTAAATAAAAGAGAGAGAACATCAAACGCAACAAGAACCTACCCCCAGCTCCCAAGTGAGGATGTTCAGCTCGTTGGAGCTAAGATCAGACTGGAACTGTATGTTGAAGACTGAGGTAGGTTTAGTGAGGGATGGATGGGTTTGATGATTGGTGGCGAGTGGGGTTTCACGTTTGTTGGTTCAGGATGTCATAGATACTGTACGTCTTCAAGAGCATTCATGAGCTCTGTCCCAACCCAGGATTTGAGGTTAACTGTAGCGTCCGTAGAGGTTTTCCTTGTGCTCTGAGAGCACCTCCAATCTCAAGGAATCCAGGCTAGTTCGAACAAAGAAGTCCTCCTCTCTTCCTTATAAGGCTCCTTCATTGTTCAATTTTTTGCCCATTAGTCTTCGTCGGGAGTATTTACGAGGTGCAAGGAGTATTTATTCGCCATGTTTGAATGGATGTAACTCCTACATGCAAAAAGCTATCACCCTGAAAATATGTACAGGCACAGTTGACTTACTTGTTCTAACTAGGATCAAAAATGGCTGCCAAAGTTGAATTGAATTCTCCGCATCTTTGGAAAAGGCATGGGCACTCCTGGGGATTCACGCCGGGAAGACAAATCTCGAGATTGCAGATTGTCATTGGCTGACTGTGAGGTTCGTCCAGATCGTCAGGAAGGACCTGGAAGACTCTGGGGGTCACTGCCAGACGTTAGGAGCATTCTAGGCGGTCTGATACACTCAAGACCCCAGCAAGAAATTGTCAATCAAGACCCTGGCAAGTCCATGAGGGTCATTGCCCGTGACCTTGGCCAGTCTGAGTGGCTCATTCTAGCCGTTTTCCATACGGATCTGCGCTACAAGTCCCTCAAAGTGAGTAAGGGCCAAATTTTCACCCAAAAGGCCAAGGACAAGAGACTTGCCAACTCGCAAAGGCTGCTGAGTTGGTTGAAGCATCCTGTGCATCCTGGCACAATCTGGTTCTTCTCAAACTAAAAGAACTTCTGCCAAGATCAGAAAATCAATAACCAGAACAACAGGTGGTTGGTTGAATGCCCTCATGAGGTTCCAGTGGTCATGCAGATCAAATTTCCTGCCCATTTCATGGTATTTGGTGTGATCAGTTCAGAGGGGGATGTGATGCCTCCTCACTTCTTTCCCCAAGGCCTAAGGATCAATACTGAAGTCTACATCGATGTCTTAAGCACCGTTGTGTTGCCCTGGATCCTGGAGGTGGCTGATGGAAGGCCAATAATGTGGCAGCAGGACTCTGCGCCCTGCCACACCTCGAAATAGTCCCTGGATTGGATCGAGGAAAACTTCCTTTATGGGTCCCCACTTTTGACCGCTAAACTCGCCTGATCTCAATCCTCTCGACTATTTTGTCTGGGGCGAAGTTGAGAGGCATTGTAAAAGGCACAGACTCCTTGTAACACCAAAGAGGATTTAGTCTCCAGGATCAAGGAGCAATTCGCCTCCTTGAAAAGGGACCTTGTCCAACGCGCCTGCGCCCGGTTCCGTGGACGTGTCGAGCAGGTAATTGAGAATCGGGGAGACCTTATTAAATAAAAAATATTTCCAAGAGTGTATGCTTTCCATGGCTGGTCTTATTTTTCCAATGAGACCATTGGTTTAGGAGTCAGAGCCAAAACAAAAACATATTTATGTTTGGCTAATGAATACCCCTCGTACCCAGTAGTACGAGAGGTTTGAGTGGAATTGAGTAATTCAAGTTTGGATTGAATTACTGAAACTCATCATGGTATGTTTTGGAACCATAAAGCAAGGAGAATTGTAAGACATTCATTGAGTTTTTAGATCCAAATTTGAAAAGGTGGGCGAAGCACAGTTTTTACTTACTAATGATTTCGGTGTATTTCTTAAGAGCCAACGATTCCGTTTCACAACCATATCTGAAGTTTGGATGATCCACGACTGACCCAAAAATGTATTGTAATAGGGATTGGTTGGTTCGAGCTCTCGAGATCTGGTGAGCCACAGACGCAGAAATTCTTGGCTTTCTTTCTGTGAACCATGTGGGAATCTTGCTCTGCCCGAATATGGACTTGAAAATGTTCAAGGCTTGGCTGGGGGTGCATTGAACAATTTCCACAAAATACTTGTGAACAGGTTCAGTCAAGAAAATGACCGAGGTTCATCAAAGTACGGAACCAGTTGATTAAACATTCTTTCGATGAAATCCGGGACAGCATCATCATGAAGCAAGTTTGTTGAATTATCGTTCTGATCCAGAGTCGCCGTTAGGGATTTAAACAGGCTGGCATTTGTTAAATTGAATTTCTCTAGGGCTTGAACGAGATTGGTAAAGTCATTGCCTTTTTGCATAAACACTTTTTTTCTCGGCCATCAGATCTCAAATTCGGCCACTTTCGGCCATTTTTAGAAGTGGCCGAGAGAATTTTTTTTCTTTCGGCCACCGAGTTTCAGATTCGGCCACCTGGCAACCCTGGATAGGCCTGATTATTAGTGATGTGTTTCGAACCGGGAGTGCTGCCATTTTTTACTCGGAAATTTATCATTGTTGATTAGGGCAGGTTGTATTGAACGTTTTTAAAAAGACCTAAACAGGGACCAATTTGGCAACACTCGAACTAGTTCGATTTCGAGTTCCATCAGTAGTTATACTTTTGGATTTCGAGTTGGCAGTGCTGCCATATTTTATGGCGTCTCTAGTTGAGAAGATTAGTGGGGGGTCAACTTTTTGACCTTAAAATCCAAAGTGGCAAAACTCGACCAAAAATCCAACTCGAAACACATCAGTACTGATTATGGACATCTAGAATTTCCCTGGACGGCGCACGGCAAATCAGGGGTGACCAAGATCGAGAGGACAAGCACAAAAGGAGCGAACGTGCTTTTGATAGCAGAAAGTCTCAGTTTTTGAAGAATTTATGATTATACATCAACTTACAACGGTTTGGCATACTCTTTTGGAATATTTGAATAACAAAATGCATTATTCAAGCAACACTAAATGTGTAATGCCTCTTCATGGTTTCAATGATCAGATAAAACACCCTTAAACATTCTACTATTTTATTGACCGCCTTCTCCTTTTATGAGACTTTCTCCAAGCCCAAGGAGGTTAAGTCCAAAATATTACTTACCTACAACTTACTTTATTGTCTTACAAATCACTTTACTACCCTACAAATCACTTTACTGCCTGATACAACCTCGGACAAACGAACACAATTAAGCCCCAATTAGTGAAGTGCGTCCAACACTCAGCATGACTCAGAACACCTTACCCCAGTCGGCTAACAGATCTTCATCCAGGACAAAGGCTGGGGGTAAGAGTGAATATATTACATAAAATATGTTACATTACTCAATATTATTATGTTAAATCGTTCTTATCCTTAAAACTGCCTTTGTTTTACTGCCCTACGAATCAATTCATTGCTCTACATCTCGACTATTTTGCTGAAAGTTCATATCATACGCACAATAATTTGTACGTGTGAAGCCCCCATCTCATTGACGAGGAATGATCCAATGCGGAATTCGTGGTATGCTTTTGTGCTAAGGCACTGAGTAGCCAACACACGAACTGATGATGGACTGACAGGAGGTGAACAAAGCTCCTAAAACCCGTATTGAGCAGGCAATGCATGCAAGTCAGATAGTACGAATGTCCATGGTTGAACTAATTTTCAGGGTTGAAAAAATCGAAACAGAAGTCCCAAAAAGGATAAGTTGGTCAACAAAATACCATATGCACCCACAAATGAAGTGGGCAATGGCCAAGATCCGACATCACTCGTTTCATTTTAATCTACGCCCCTCGGGCTGACGACCTCGGATCGGCAATAAAATGAAACTCCCTCCGCCGGATTTTGGCCATTACTCCCTTCATCTGCAGGTGCATAAATAATATTTAACTCTTACTCAGCCTAGAACACACCTTTTCAATGAATAAGGTTCATTTGCATCATTCGAACTTTTGCTGATCATTGAACTAACTTATAAACGAAAAATAAGAATAAAAACAATGAATACATGAAAATATTAAGACAAGTTTGACTGCCATTGAAACTTACAAAAAACTAAGCTAAACTGACATTAGATTGATTGAAATGAGACAGTATGAATCAGACTCAACTTTAACATTTTGAAACAGTTCTAATATCTTTAATTTGATCTCTAAAACACATCTTTCTAATATATATTATTGCATCCTGAACAAATAAAGTAAAACTGACTAATCTTTCACTATGTATCTTACTTGATATCATGAGATATTTTCCTGTTGAGTGTTCTTATATCCAGGTTAGACTAATCATTCATGAAATTACATAACACTTCAAATCATGAAGTTCTGAAGAGGAGCAAAGTAGGTTATGCCAAATTAAAAGTCCTTTAGTGTCAAACTTGGGACGACATTGGAAAATAGTCAAAAATTGGATATGTAAACACCTATGACCACAAATACATTATACATGATGAATTATATACATTACAGTATTTTTGCTAGCTCATAGTATTCTTAAGTTTTAAATAAAATGCAAGAATTTTCACTGTGTTTGCATCAATATCAATTTTTATTGTAAGGTGCAAGTCTACTTTGTGGCATATGGACCTTAATCCACACACAAACTCATTACTCTACACTACTTGAACAACTTAAGAATATTTTACCCATACTTAGATTGTCCTGAAATCAATGACACCATCATACAATAAAAGAAATTTGAAGATGAAACCATCAATTTTAGAACATGAATTCATGCCAAGGTGACAACTCATAAAGAACTCGATTTCCAATAAGCAACAAAGTTTGCCATGTCTTAATTTAAGGGGAGATGGTATAGGGCAGTTGCTTAACGCGCGACCGAGCCACGCTCGGGTTCATGGGTTCGATCCCAGGTCTTCCCCCACATCCCCAAACTTGAGTCTAGTGGATAATCGCCTCGAACGGCGCAGCTTGAACCCAGAATGGGCCCCCGCGAACCTTCAATTGCATGTAATTTGCAAAAAATACGTGACTTTGTAAAAATGTCCAATGTGTGATGAAACACGCAATAAAGATTATTATTATTATTAATTAAGTTCAGGATAAGGCGTGGATGAGCTAGATCTTCATAAGTTGTTCAAGTCGGATAACAGATAAGCTCAAAAAACGCCGTTATGTTGTTCAAGTTGTTTAATGAATGAGCGCGAGTTTTGGTCCGGGGAGAATTTCCGGGGGAAATACGGTTCCTAATCCATTTTCAAGATGAATTTGCGTGGCATTGTTAGGCATAACCAAAATCGAAATTTCAATGCAAATTAGGAACAAAGGACCTTTGTCTAAATTAGATTACTTTGGATAGGCTACAATTTTCTAACATTTACACTTTAAGTAACTTTATCATAATCCTCAAAAAGTTTTAATTGTCTTACCTTCATTCAGTTAGATTTCTGAGAGGCCTCGCAATTCTGATGTTCACAAGAACAATAAGCACCTAGAGAGCTTTCTAAGACACTACAAGACATTAAACAAAACACACTGATTAGGGAATGATGATGCATTAGAAAATAGACACTAAACACACTCTTTTTAAATTATGAGCAACACGAACTTCGTCGCACGACGTAAAAGAAAAGAGGTTGTGAAGAATTGTTTGTTGTCCCCCTCTATTCCCGCCCATCCAGCCTGCCGCGTAGACATCGCTAAAGGCCAGCCAGCATTGTCCATCCACTGGGGAAGAGACAAAACTCAACATAATTTTAGTTATTTCGCAATATGTGTGATATTGTATTGATAAATAAGTATCATAATTGTTTACTGATATCAAAAAGGAAAAGAAGAAGGTTGGTGACATTGTTGGCAAATTTACTTGAAATATTACATAATTTGTCCTTTTAAGTGCCTGGACAGTGCTGGCTGGCCTACAGCGATGTCAACGCGGCAGGTCATGGCAGCGTCCATAGCAAAAGACAACAATCAATTCTTCACAACCTCTATAGCACTACTGAGATAGTTTTCCTTCTTCAGGGTGTCTACAGCAACTCAGAAAAATTGCACACAAAATCAATTTTGAAGTGTTTTAAGACTATTGAAAGAAACGTGCGGTCTGAATGATTTTATTTGAAAGGTCTTCATTGCAATTAATGGAAAAAGCAAGCAGATTTTTTACTTGACATGCCTCAATTGTGTCTTGAAAGTTTGAAGAAAGGCTGGACTATGTGATCTTCTAGTCAGAACTAAGAAAAAAACCTTATGCCAATCTGGATCCTTTTTTCAGATAAATTATTTGGACAGTCACAAAAGGATTTAAAGCTCATTACACTTTACACTGACAGGTTTTGTCCAATATGTTGCATAATAAGTTCTTAACAATATTCTGATTGTTTTGGTCACCTTTTTTAATTTTCATCTACTCTCTTCAGGGACCATCTGGCACGTTGTCTTCTTCAGATTAATTATATTTGAACCAACAAATTAGGACAAACCAGCTGACTAAGAGTGTGGCAAAACAATACGTTAAGTCACCTTTGTATACCTTTCAAACCAATGATTGCTCTTTGGGCCAATCAATGAGCATCTTAGAGTCATTTTGAACATTGCAACACTTGCATCAAGCAACCCTTAATCTAATAGAGGCCTCATCTTTGGCAGTTCACCCAGCCAAATTAGCCAGAAGACAAAAGAGGCTTGTCTAAATTTTCGGCTGAATTGGCATTGGATCGTTGCCATTCACTTGATTTGGGTCATCTCCGGCCCGTTTTGCCGTGCCGTGAAAAGTCCACCTCTGGAGACGTTTTTGGCCTGCCGGAAAAGAGCAACTGTAGGTTTGTTAACCACAGACCGTAAGTTTGGATCAAGTGTAAAGGTCACCACAAAAGGATCTTTCCTGCCATTGACCTCAACACTTGCGCACTAATCGTCACTTCATGACGAGTTTCCAACACACACGAGTTCCCTGCCATCCTTTGTTGGATCTCTTCGAAAATGTCCTGGGTTCATTGTGATGGGGTTGTGCAAGGAAGTGTCCTTGGCCCAATCTTGTTTTTGATATATGTGTCTGATATGTCTTCCGTTATCAAACGTCCCTCATTCCTTGGAACTTATGCTGATGATACGAAATTGGGACGAGCCATACAACCAGGAAAAAACGATCACAAAGCACTTCAAAGTGATATTAATCGATTAACAGAGTGGTGTCGTGAGAATGGCATGCGCTTCAATGTCTCCAAATGCAAAGTAATTCACTTTGGACACAAAAATGGTCGGCAACAATATGAAATTGATGGAACCCCCTTGGAAGCAGTAGAGAGCCACAAAGATCTTGGAATCTTAATTCAAGACAACCTCAAGCCATCGCTTCACGTAGCATCCATTGTCAAGAAAGCCAACGCAATTCTTGGACAAGTAAAGAGAACTTTTTCTTTTAGGAAAAGAGAGACACTTGTTAATATCTACACCTCATTTGTTCGTCCTCACCTCGAGAATGCAGCCCCATTCTGGAACCCGTGGCTTCATAAGGATGTGAAACTCATAGAGGGTGTTCAAAAACGCATGATACGCATGATTCCGGAACTCAATGGCTCTTACGAAGCAAAACTTAAGGAAATAGGTTTG
The DNA here is from genome assembly GCA_010645155.1 of Tigriopus japonicus. Classification (NCBI taxonomy): domain Eukaryota; kingdom Metazoa; phylum Arthropoda; class Copepoda; order Harpacticoida; family Harpacticidae; genus Tigriopus; species Tigriopus japonicus. The sequence continues at coordinate 5,675,643 of CM021321.1, forward strand.
ACGAGCTTGGAGATGCGAAGAGAGCGGGGAGACGCGATCCAAGTGTTCAAGATGTTGAGTGGAACGGACGGCATAGATTGGAATGACCTTTTTAAGCCACTCCTACATGAAATTAATACCCGTTCGCACGCAGCAAACAACCTCAAGATCCCAAAAGCAAATCTCGACGTTCGAAAATTCTCATTTACCATCCGAGCTGTGAAAATATGGAACAAAATTCCTTCGCAAGGTCGAACTTGTACCACAATCAACCAATTCAAATCTTGGTACGACGCCTCACGAGGGGGCCAACTCATGTAACCGATATTGCATCACAAAATCCTCTTGCCTTTTCCTTGTACCTGATGTCTCTCACATAACCTTACAGGTTCCTGGAGACTATTTTTACATTACATTACATTACATTACATATACCTAATTTTCTCTGGAACTGCAACACATTTGTCATCCAAGATTGTGCCATAATGTGCATAGTAGGCAACAAATGTTTCCAGGGTTGTTGCCCTCTGGCTTGTCCACCTGGTAACATTTGGGAGTTGATGGATACATCCTCCCACGTCTTTGAGGAGAGCCGAGGGTTTGTGGTGCTCTCTCAAGAACCTGGCCGCAGTAGTTATTGGACCAATGATGTCGACAGGGGAAGCAGTAGACTATACAAGGTTGAGTGCATGTGCAGAGCAACCATACACCATCAAGTTGCGCCACCTTGCCAACTCTCTCCTCAAATTTAACATCTTTGCCTCACTGTCTGAAACAAAACCAATCACGTGACAACCATACTTTTCTTCAGCTTTTAAAATGGATTTTTTGGCAAGCTCAGCACAGAAAGAGGCCGATTTTGTAGCAGCACCTGTGGTCTCAAAATCTAATGGATAGGTATTGCCTTCACAATGAAGACTAGCAGAAATGAGTGGTTCCTTGTGTGTGTCAGACCATCCATCTTGGGAGAGAACTGCAAACTTGTCACTTAAAACTCTGTCCATTTCTCCTGAATCTGGGCGCGATCTGCATCACTTGTGTGAATGAAGAAGCCTTGCATAGATGGACTTGGTGACCTTGATAGGCAGGAGAATTGACTATTCTTGGATTTTTTTGTTGCAGGGTCATTTGAACATCCAAGAGAATTATTCTGCTCTAAGTCAAGGGAGAGAGAAGCCAATCCAATTTCTTCCTCATTTTCTATTGAGGCAGAAGAGTTGGAGGAGGGGCCAGGGCAAGCGGGTAAACTATTTTTCATGACACAGAGAAGCCCAATATCTGGATCTTCAAGGGGTCCCATCTCAGAATTCAAGTTAGTTCGTTGCCTTTCACCTCCAGAAACATAAGACTGATAAGTGATGGAATGGTCCATCCTTTTCTTGCAAGATTGTAGGTGGTCTTTAAGCCGGTCTGCACAAACTCTGCACATTTCAATGACCTTGTTGCATGCTTTGCACTTAAAACGAACAGGGGATTCTCCTGTGTTAATGAAGCTAGTCCAAACAGGACTAGCCGGACTAGCCTTACGGCCAAACATTTCTAACCTGATTACCAGTTGTGGGAATTAAAGGTATGAACTCTATCAACAACTAGAGTTGCGCTTGTTTTCTACTGATGTGTTTCAAATTGGATTTTTGGCTTAGTTTTCCCATTTTGGTTTTTAGGGTCAAAAATCTGACGACAATTAAACTTTTCAACACGCAATAGACCTTATCTACCATAAAAAATGGCAGCGCTGCCAACTCGAAATCGAACTAGTTCGAGTGTTGCCAAATTGGTCCCTGTTTAGGTCTTTTCAAAAAAGTTCAATACAACCTGCCCTTTTTAACAGCGATAAACTTCAGAGTCAAAACTGGCAGCACTCCTGGTTCGAAACATATCACTATGTTTTCCACTGTTCGCGTTAAAGGAAGGCCCAGGAAACACAATATAAATGAGATTTTATATTGTCCTATTTCAGTCTCACACAGTCAAGTAGTGACGGAGGGGTAAGCAATAAGCACAATTTTGAGGGACGATTTTTGGGCAAAAAAGAGAATGTTTTATGTCAACCGGGCGGGATTGTGACAACTAGAGCTCGGCTTCCGGTTGTCAAGTTCTCGGGCTAAAGCCCTCGAACTTGCCACCCTGCAGCTGAGCTCTCGAGCAGGGCAAGATTTTCTAACCCCTCGATTTCTCGATTTCTCGATTCCCATATTCCAAGGATTCACAATATCGTTAGTTTGGGCAGCCTTTAAGTATTTGCCTTGTTATTGTCTGACCACGACAAGCCAATCACCATTTGGTCACCTTGATAACTTGCTCACATCAAGTTTGTTTTCTCAAAGTTAATATTCAGTGTTCCACATCGAGTGAGTGTTACCCGTTTGTGCTTTTTGGCCTGTGAATTTCTAGTTCTTCAGCCTCAACAATTTACCATTTCATGAAAGGATAGTAAGTACGTTCAAAAACATTTTACCCTACGCATTTCCCGCTTGTCGTTGGCCGCCATGAAGTCATCCTTGGAAATGGTACACGCTGCCCATCCCACCGCCATCTCCAACCCGCTATCCTCAAACCTGACGCATGCAAGAGAGCTCTTAATGCGAGGTAAGGGGGAAAAGTCTGCCGCGGCCTGATGACCGTGCTGGAACCGGAGCTCTTTCCTGAAATTGGCACACCGGACACGTTGCTGCTTTTTGCTTTTCATTGAGGAGCTTTGGCCTTTTTGGTGAGCCCGAGATCGATAGTGAGGATCCTGTGGACCGTCATCTCGGACAAGTCACACTCGTCCATGATTTCCTGGAGAGTCCTGCGGCGATTGGTCTCGACGAAGGCCCGCACAGCGTTGATCACATCCTCTGGGCGCTTCGTTTTCTTTGGGTTTTCCCGGCTCCGATCTTCGAGGTTCTCCCCTGCCCAGACCTTGGCACAGATCCAGTCGATTTGGCTTAGTGAGATGGACTTGGTCCCATGGGCAGCCTCCACCACCTCCTGGATTTTTTCGACATTCTTGTTGGTCTTAGTGAGGTCGGCCCCCTGGTCATGAACTCAAGTCATTTTGCAAAATCAGAAAAATTGAGACGGCTTCCTGCAAGTGCTGACTAAAACAAGTAAATCTCTAATCTCCGAAGAGATACAATGATCGTTTGGTGATCTTTCTCGACCGGTTTTCGTCGCAAAATAAGTTTTATTTTACAATAAAAGCCCGAAAGTTGCCTTCTAAACTTTATACAGATCAATTAGCATTTGTTTTGGCGTGCACTACCCTATATACGTAACTAAAAAGATCTCAATTGTTATTAAGTCAAAATAAAATGGCCAATGAAGCCATTTTCTTTTAACAAGGAGAGTCGTTTTTGAACCGAGGAATTTTATTGGATTTGACACATCGTTGAGGTCAGTCAAAAATATCGTCGAGGGCTCTTGTTTTTGCGTTTAACCCCTTATTTTTAGGTTCCTAATCACTTAAAAAATACAGATTGGTCTAAAAGTCAAGTTTTGGATGACCAAGCGAGAAAATATATCTTTCACCGACGTATACGTTTTAATGCAATTCCAACATTTTTAGCGTCTGTTGTAGTGACGCATTAAAATAAGAAAACTCGCCAGTGAAAGCGATTCAGCACAAGATTACAACACAAGTTGCTAGAGCTACTGGACAAATTGCGACTTTGATTGACCTAAAAATGAAAATTTTGAGACTTAAATACCAATTGGGTTGGGATAAGAAAAATGCCTCCTCCGTGAATGAACGGTATTTTCCCTCTTGGGATCGACAAAATGTCCGATGCGTAATCAAATGATGTATCCTTCGGCAAAAAGAAATGCCCGGTGCAAGACTTCAGTGAGTCATGGGATTAAAAAAATGCCCGATTAATGATCGGTGAGCATCGAATTGGGGAATAGTCGAACGAAATTAAAACCGGTTTTGGTCCGATCTTCGATCATATTCAATCCAATTAACACCTTTCATGAGACCAAATGGTAGGCTTTCACTTCGAACGAGCTCGAAATTCGTTGGAAGGGTTGTGGTGGAAAAGTGGCCTAGCATGCAAAGTGCGCGAGGATTTGGTCTCATTTAGGTGCTACTTGGAAGAGTTCTCGGTTTGTCGTCCAATATTTGCCTTCTTGAGCGGGGCAGGCTTCTAAAATCCGTCATTTTACTTTATGTGCTGGAGGTGAGCCAAACTAACGATATTGAAGCAACCCTGGTTGCTACGGGTCGAAATTTGACCATTTTTGCGAATCATGCAACTAAGAAATACTAAGACTTAATCATCATTCTACAATTCTGTTAGTAACATTTCATAGATTTTATAGAAGAAAATAGCGTTTTGAATTTGATCTCTATATCCAGTTAGAACTCTCTTCTCCAGAAGAACAATTCTGAAAAAACGTTCTTAAATCTTGTGGCTCTTGGATGGGACTGAATTTCTCACCGTTGGTTCAGCTTTTCCCTTCAGCTCGTATCCAAACAAAAAACAGAAGACGTTGCAATTGAAAAGTTGAGTGAAAATGCGTGGTACATTCCCTTAGATCAATTATTAATCACTAGATATAATGCAAGCTTTAATCAGGCTGATTTGGCAAACGGGGCTGAATGCATTAAATTTATGAGGAAAATGTCGCCCTCACAACTGTTGAGCACACAGTTAGTGTGACCTAACATGTGAATCAAGACCAACTTTTTGAAACTCGTTCTTGAAGCCACAAGTTATATTTTGCCCATACATGTATTGGATTAACCCTACATAACGCAAAAGCTTAAATTTGTGTCCTTTGACTTATAGAGAGGTTAACTCAACAGCTGACCTCCCTCTTTTTGGGTGTTTGGCGCGAGCAGCCTAAGGAGGTACATCGAGTGAACGCATTTCTATGAACTGTTAGCTGTTTTGTCGGTGGAACCAAGGGTAACGTCAAAAACAAGTCCAGTTTATGAAGTGTCAATGGACCATCCACCTTCCCGATTAACCATCTTTTGCCCTTCAAAGTCTGATGAAGATTCTCAAAATTCTTTTGGTCTTTTAAAAGCCTTAAGTGATACTGAGAAGCTTCCAAGAAGCCCCAGCCATTGACATCAATGATGATGTTCAAAAACTCCAAGTAGTTCCAAAGGCGACATTGGGACACAAATGACGAAGAAATGCAAAAATGATTTATGCTTCCAAATGATGATCTGTTCTCAAAACCTTCATTTATATGCTTACCTTTAAGTATGAAACCAAATGAGTTAGTGAGCACAGAAAAGAACCCCCAGCCTTTGGATCTAATCGAGTTGGCATGTTTAACATTTCATGTACCTTACGGTGAAATTATAAAAACGTGATCCTTTTTTTGAATAATCATTTACGTAATAAATAAATGGAAAAATAAAACATTGATGGGCAATTTTTTACAATTTTACAATTGAATTCTAAAAAATAGATTTACTCCCCTTGTTTTGGCATTAATATTGTTCTAAACTCGTACTAAAGCATGAATACGGTTGAGATTTGCCTACATCACTGCACTGGAAGCTTTTCCAGTTTATTGCTCATTTCCGCAGGAATTACTTTGTTCTCCCTTGATTTCATCTACCTCTAAAACATTGACATATTTGATTATTGAGGATTAAATCTAAACACTACTCATATTTGACACCCATGCCAGAGCAACATGGTACTGAAATAACCCTCTTTCATTTTTTTCATTTTTCAGTCAGGTCTATATTATAGTTTATCCTACTAATAATCTACTAAATTCAGTATTTTTCAATGTTGAAATAAAATCGGCGATATTTGAGCTGAGGCAATCCATTTTTGATCCAAAGAAGCGGAAAGTATCTCTGGGCATATAAACACCCAAATTATCAAACAATATAAGTCTTTGAAAATTTAATTAAGATGGAAAAAATTTTTGTATGTGCCATTTTTGTATGTTGTAACACAAAAAGTCAAAGATAAAGAATTACATAAAACCCACTTAAAACACGGATTTTTGAAAAACTTGCTTTTGAATGAAAAAAAGGCTACACAGGTCATCATCATATTTAGTGAAATTCTGCGGTTTTAAAAATCGCCTTTGGTCCTGGTATTAATGAAGAATGTGAAAATGTGTCAAGACTTGTCCTCTGAGATGGACAAAGTTGGGTAGAATTTCGGATTTCCTCTTCTTTTTGGACCTCCTCCAAAACACTATACCGATTCTTTTGAGTTAGCTCTTTGCCTTTCTTTTTTATTTCGTGACAAAAGGATGCTTATAAGTAGGTTAAAAGCCCCCTCAAATGTCGATTTCCTGCTTTTTCCGCTATGAACAATGAAGATTGTACAGCCTAGGGCAAACAGCGCAGAACCGTGAAAGGTTGTGAGAGGATCGTCAAACACTTTCCGTTCTAGAGCTCAACGTCATCTCGTCTATTCAAGCAGGGATAACCTATATAATAGTATAAATACTGGATACGAACTCGCGGAATTTCCTAGCTCGCAACCTCACACGGATGAGGCCGAGAGTTCGTAAGTAAACAAGAAGTACAGACGGCCATGTTGGGAGTGGAAAATCAAACGGAAATCGACCAAGAGTCCAAAAGATAGTGCGCCAATCGGGGTTTTCTGTGTTTCAAGCGGGTCCAGCCAAGTCCTAGCCTTGGTAAAGGTCAACCCCACGCCCCAAAATCAGTCTGATGTGGGTGTTTCGAAGACATTAAGTTCAGCCAAGAACGAGTGAATGAAATAGTGAATGAATGAATGACCACATCATGGAGTGCGAGTGAACCCCCCACAAGGTGTCTTTTCTACAAGATGACGATCAAAGTGATCAAATTAAATCTGATGATGACTAGGTTACCTGCTACAACCTTCGGAAGTGATAGACCTAACTAAAGCAAAAAGAACGAATATGGACCGGAATCCGAACCCAAATTCCTCTTTTCCGCAAAAGGATTAAGAACAAACTTTCCCACGGACCAAAACGGGGAGTTTCCTTATGCTCATCCATTACAAAACTTGAACAACTTAATAATATCTTACCATTCCTTGAATTATCAACAACAAAATAGCGGGGTTTTCCGAGCTTATCTATTATCCGATTTGAACGTCTTATTAATATCTTTGAACTTACAATTGAACCCATCCATGTATTATCCTGAACTTAACTAACACATGCCAAACTTTGTATGAAATCAAGTTTGTTTTAGGTTGTGTCACCTTGCCATTGTTCTATAAATGATGTTCCATCCTCGAATTTCTTTTATTATATGGTTGTGTCTTTTAGTTCAGGATAATTCAAGGACAGGTAAGATATTCTTAGGTTGTTCAAGTTGTCTAATGGATGAGCGCCATAAAAATCCCCGTTTTGATCCAGAGGAGAGTTTCTGGGGTAAATTTGGTTCCTTTCCAAGAGGAATCTCCGTTCGCATTAAGGTCCACATAAAACAAAGAAAGAAGTCCTCAATGTCAAGAATTCCATCAAATGAAGAACAAATTAAGATGACTTCGAAACATATCAGGTGTGCCTACTAGCAATGAATGGGCTCAATATTTTGATTTGCCTTTCGACTCAGTCAGCCCAAATTGGTGATCTGACAGTCTAACCCGGATTACATGGACCCTCTCAAAGTCTTGAAAATGAAATGCTCCCACCAAGATTGAATTGTGTGGATTTTTTGACTCAATTTGATTGTTAATTCCTGGACAAAGGGATCTAAGAACTAAGAAGATCAATGAAACCCTATCAAGCACGTAGAGCCTATCCCTGCAATGAAAAGACATGATCCTCTGGCCCTGAAGGACCCTTAGCCCCAGTCCTGCGTGGTCCTGACCTTCTTGAGCCCCAAGACTTGAAACATTTTCAATCAAATCCACAATCCAGGATTTAATCATGTTTTTCACTTATTTTGTCTCAAGGACGTCGTGATTGTCTTTGTTCCAATTCCAATCCGGATCAGATGGCTGATCTGATCCAGAACCGTCAAAAGTGCCCTTCAATAGTTACAACCAACAACATCTCCGATTTGGACTCCATCTTGTTTCAAAATGAGACTATTCTCATTCCTTCATTTTCCTATAGAAATGGTTCCTGGACTAAAATCCTTTGGAGAGCTGAATGTCAAACGTTCATGAGACGAGTAAAAGGAGTGCTGGGACCTCTAAAATCAAGGCGAAGAACAATTAGTCAATAAATATTAGCACAAAAAGTTTGACTGAATTGTTTCAAGATGCATGTTCAACAGTTTTACTCGTTAATAAGGAATGAATGACATTGTTTCAAAATATAACCTCGGCCTCATACCATTTTTTCAAAAATCGGAGTTCGTGTCCACCCCTTTCAGGGGTTCCTGATTCAAGGTATAGGTAAAACAGTTCCTAGTTGAAGTATTCAAATCCAAGGCATGGTCATCTAGTGACGTCTTCCGTTCTTTCAAGAAAGTGACCACTAGCAAAAACAAAAACTGGCCCAAAAACATAACTCAATTCCACATTTGGTTCATCAATTCAAGGATCACTAAATACCTGGATGCCTCGGCTACTGGCAAAATTCGTTCTTCAAATTCTGTGCAAGACAGAGAAAAATCTAATCAAACCAATTGTCCGCCTGGTAATTTAAAGCTCACATGCTTAATTTCAAGTTAATCGGCTGAATTTTGTGTTAGCAAGAGTAATTTGAAGCATAGAGCATAGCGCGCTCTTCTGACCGAACATTTGCACCTACAATCGTCCGTTACAATCGTCCAAACGGACGATTGTAGGGTCAATTTTTCCCTCGTTTCCTTGCGTATGTATTGCGCCTGTAGCAAATTTCGAAACGTTGTTTCTCGTGAACGGAGGAATGTATAATGCAGAAATTCAGCAAACGACATCCTTAAATGATTATAATTTTTTTTTAATTTATTTTTTTGCGGATTTTTTGCTACCGCTACAAGGAATGCGATTCCCTGTAAATTGAAAGATTTCTCCCGACAGCTTCAATTCGATCCCCAACAGGATTCGAACCTACGCCGTCTGGGGAAACACTTACACTCGGCACTTTTAAGAACGCGCTAGCACGCGTGGCCACTCTGGCTTCCTTAGAGCCAGGAAGGATAGGAAGGAGGGTAAGAAGTAAGGAAGCCAGAATGGCCGCGCGTACTAACGTGTTATTAAGGGCCGAGAGTAAGTGCTTCCCCAGACGGCGGGAGTTCGAATCCTGTTGGGGATAGAACGGAAGTTGTCGGGAGAAATTCTTTTAAGGAAGCCAGAGTGGCCACGCGTACTAGCGCGTTCTTAAAAGTGCCGAGTGTAAGTGCTTCCCCTGACGGCGTAGGTTCGAATCCTGTTGGGGGTCGGATTGAAGCTGTCGGGAGAAATCCTTTTCCGTCTCTTCTCGTCTGTCGTCGTGAGCACACGTCTTTTGCGTTGCTCATGAATTACGGGCCGGTTTAGACTAAGTGCTGTGTTGTGCTCTGTAGTGGTCGTTTGGATCCAAGGTAAGCCATTTTTGCATATTTATTTGCCTTTCTCTTCTTTCTCTTACTACTTTATTTCTATCTTTAACATTTTTTGTCGTACTCTTTTCGTTTTCTCCTCTACTTTCAGTTTATTTTTATTTTTCTTAATATTTTTTCTTTGTGTGTCTTTTTTCAGGTTTCCTTTAGTTCCTAAGTTCTATATTGTCGTTTTTAATGTCCTTTTCATACTTACATTCTTAGTTATAGGGGCAAATTAATTTGTCTTGATTAGCGATTTTAATCATTCTTTTATCGTTTTTATCCAATATTTTTCTTCCATATTTGAGGATTTGTTCTTCATTGTATGTTATCCTTTGTCTTATCTCTTATCAGTTAGGTGTGAGATTGGTTGTCTGACTCTCTCTTGAGCTAGGTTGGTCGAAACTCTTGTTTTTCTTCTTTCCTGTTGGCCAGAAAGGGTACTATTCCATTAGGTGACTGTCTTCTCACAGTTACGTGTGAAATTGTTTGGTTGGCTCCCTCTCTTGGGCTAGGTCAGTCTGGTCAGCTTCTTCACCTAGTTGTTGTTTCCTGTTAATCTTTCTTCACACCCCCTTCTTCTCTCATTACTTTTGTTAGAGTTGGTTGTTAGTTTTTCCTTCCATTTTCATGATGGAGGCTATCTTGAGTCAGGTTAGCGATGAGGCTAGGAAATGTCTGCATTTAGCCTTAGAAGGGAAGGACCCCTCTGATGTCGAGAAGGCTTTCATTGTTGAGGCTCTGGTTGCTTGGGTTAGTCAGACTAGAAAGCTCGTTGATTCAAAGGTGGCCTCAACTGTAGACAACTCCACTGAAACAGAGGCAACTGAGGTCGAGTTGGTTGAAGTAGCTCAACCAAAAATTGTCCACTAAGCTCTAGCTTGTAAGGAAGTCTGTCCTGACCACAAAAGGCAGCCTTGTAGTCCGGATAGAAAAGGTTGTAGCTCTTTTGAACACCCACAGTGGTGTCAAAAATTGTTGAAGTTTGGGCTCTTGAAATACAACAAGAAAGGGTGCTCAAAGGTCGAGTGCCCCTTCTTCCACCCGTACATGTGTCGTAGATCAATGAGTAGTGGGACGTGTTTCAATGTGGAGTGTAGACAGGTTCATGTACGAGGTACTCAGAGGAAACCGAGACCAGCAAAATCTGGGTCTCCTAGATATGGTTATAGGTTAGCATCCAATCCCCAACCAATTCCCCAAACATTTTATCCTTTTAGCATCCCCCCTCCCCGTTCTCGTCCTCCTCCTCCCAACTCCTTGTCCCATTTCCCTTCCCTCACCTCAAAACCTATTCCTATTTCTACCCTTCTCCCAAATATCCATAACCCGGTTCCTCCTTCCACTTTTTCCTATGGGCAACCTAGGTCGTACTCCAATGTAGTCGCCCCTCCCCATCCCCAAAAATCCCTTCCTGTAGAGCAAAATTTTGTTAGTAAGCAGGATTTTTTAAGGTTAGACAGGAAGGTCCAAGAACTGATAGACTTGGTCCATCGGAAGACTTTAAGCCCATAAAAGGGCTCTATTTGAACGTGCATTGTCTGATTTCCAAAAAAGACAGCACAAAGGTCAAAGTATTGGAGGAGCTAGCCATTGATAGAGAGGTCTCCTTCATTTCTATCACAGAGACTTGGCTTCGTCCAGGAGTTTTAGACGAAGAAGTAGCAATAGCTGGTTTTAGGCTAGTTCGATGTGATAGAGTACGCCCTGAGAATCCCATTTTCCCACATGGGGGCGTGTGTCTATATATCAGGAAAGACTTACTTCTTAGTAATGTACAAATGTCGAATGGAGAAGTAGAAGTTTTGATTTGTCATATCAAGGCCCTTGATCTTACGGTTGTGACAATGTATCGGCCACCTTCTTGTAGCTCTTCTTCATTTCTGTCAGCTCTCCAATTCATTGGAAAGGAGTTAGATCGAGAGGTTTGTTCTCGACTCTTTGTTGTTGGCGAATTCAATTTTCCGGCTAGCATTGTGGAGTGGGAGGTTAGTCCGGATGGGTACATTCCCATTTCGAAAACAGCATCGCCATCTTTCGAAAAATTAGAAGAGTTTGCGATCTTGCGTAATCTCTCTCAACACGTTGGTGTTGCAACCAGAGCAGAGAGTGTTTTAGACTTAGTTTTTTCCAACGACCCTGATCTGATCCAGTATGTCCATGTTGCCCCATGTAGTCTTTCAGATCATCACATTCTTGAGATAGGGTCGACCATTACTCAAAAGCTGGCGAGCTCTAGAGTTAAACCTGCTCAAAAGGTGGGCGTGGCCAAGTTTAAGTTCAAAGATGAACACTGGCCCCTTATTGTTGAAAGATTAGGCCAGTTGGACTTGATTTCCATTCTAAAGCAGGAACCATCAATAGATAAAGCTATCAATAAGCTAATTTCACTTTTTGACGAGGTTTGTTTGTCCATTGGTATTCCAGAAATAGTGGCAAAAGGTAGGCCATTGTCTAGAATTCCAAAGGTTAGGAAGAAGTTGTTCAAACGGAGTTGTCAGCTTTCAAATAGACTTCGACGTACTTCAAATCCATTTGTTGTAGCCAGCCTTCAAAGCAAATTGGATGTGGTCCAATCAAAAATTAGGGCCTCCATTGATTCCGATCAGATGGAAAAGGAAAGTAGAGTGATCCAGGAGGTTAAGACTAATCCAAAGGCGTTTTTCTCGTTTGCGAATACAAAGAGAAAAATGAAGCATCCTGTAGGACCTTTTGAGGTCGGCGGTAAAACCGTCAATGATAGTGAGGTTATGGCCAGTATGCTTGGAGATCAGTTCTCAAGTGTATTTTCAATTCCAAAAAGGGTAGTCAGAGCAGGCCATGACTGTAGCAATGTTTTTGATGAGACTGGCATTGATAGTCAGGATAATCGCCTGGAGGATCTGGTAGTCACAGATCAAGATGCTTTTGAGGCCATCAAGAGCTTAAAGCTCTCGAGTTCTCCTGGACCTGATGGTGTGACATCTCAGTTTCTGATGAAATGTTCACAGATTCTTGCCCCTGTTTTCTCCTATTTGATGCGTTGCATTTTAGATCAGGGCAAGTTTCCCTCCTCTCTAAAAGTAGCTCATGTCGTTCCAATTTTTAAGGGTCACTCCCTAGTAATTATAGGCCCATTTCTCTGACCTCCAGCGTTGCAAAGGTTTTTGAGAAGATAATGAAGTCCAAGCTTGTAGATTATTTGGAAGTCCATGATTTAATTCCTTCTGGACAGCATGGGTTTCGAGCTCATTTTAGTACAGTAACCCAATTGGTTGATCATATTGAGCAAATCATTGAAGGGC